>CAUYSK010121438.1:0-17931 GCA_963575035.1 Avahi laniger | reverse complement strand
TTTGAGGCCAGGAGCTTGAGACTAGCCTGGACAACATAGCAAGACCCTGTCTCTAGAAAATTTTTAAAAATTAGCTCGGTTTGGTGGTATGCACTTCTAGTCCCAGCTACTTGGGAGGCTGAGGCAGGAGGATCACTTGAGCCCAGGAGTTCAAGGCTGCAGTAAGCTATGATGACACCACTGCACTCCAGCCTGGGCAACAGAGTGAGACCCTGTCGCTAAAAAAAAAAAAAAAAAAAAAAAAAAGGTTCATATGTTTACAAACTTCATTGCCAGCTATGTTCATTCACTCACTCATTCAATATTTATTGAGTATGTACTGTGTGCTATGCACTATTCTAGGCACTGAGGATACAGAGGCTCTACAGAAACAGACAAAAATCCCTGCCCTCCTTAATCTTACCTTCTGTTATGTAAGGAGACAGACAATAAGGAAGTGAACAAAATATATAGTATAGCATAGGGTAACAAGTTTTCTAGAGCCAAGTAGGAAAATGATATATGGGTTGGGGTGCCCTCCCTTCAATGAGGTGGTAGGGAAAAGCCTTGCTGAGAAGGTAACATTTGACACAAGGGGGCAAAGTCCTGAGACTATGGGGGAAGAGTGTTCCAGGTAGGCCACTCAGTGTGGCTGGAGGGGGCCAGTAACAGGAAATAAGATCAGAGAGGTAACAGGAGGTCAGACTGTGGAGAACCTTATAATGTATAGTGAGGTATCTGGCTTTTACTCTGAAATAAGAAGCTGTTGGAAGCAATAAAATCATGGACGCTGGCTGTAAGTTTCACTCTCAGACTTATGGGAAACTCCTGCAATGAAATAAGCATTAATATTTTCCAGTATAAACAATAAGACTTATTTTAAAAAGGTTTTTTGCAATAAGTGAATTTAAAACTTATTTTAGAAAAAACTTTCATAAAGTTAAAAAATTAAGAGGTTTTCATTAAAGTCATCTTTTTACAATTTTTTTATTCTGTAATTCAGTTTGTTCCTTTATTATGACTTACTCCTAATTCGAATGCTCCCTATACTTGCCCTTTACCTCATGTTTAGAAAAAGCTGAGTGCTGGATTACAGATGGGCTGATAGGGGTATGGGAAGTGCCTCACTGAAACATTGTCCCCAAGGAAAGGGCAGAGAGGAGCGCACTAGTGGAATGACAGGGAGTGGGTGTTTGGGGGATTTTGAGAGTAGAAACTCTTGCAGAAGAATCTTTTCAGCTCCTTCTGAACCTCTGGAAAATACTCATGATGAGAATTTTAAATAAATAGGTCAATGAATTGGACAATTGCAAGATCCTATCCTTAAAGACTGTACTGCTTAAAATTTAGTAACACTAACATGGATTTCAGGATGCTTTAAAAAAAACAGCTAAGAATGTAAAACACGGTTTAAACATTTGCATTTGGCCCGCCCTAAAAAACACTTGAGGATTTACAGAAGTGGCAGCTCTCTTCTGGGTATTTCTCCAAATGGCCACTGAGTGGCAGTCCAGGTAAAATTATCACAAAGCATAACCTTGCTGAATATATATTTATAAAGTAGAACTAACATAATGCTCAGTGTAAAAACATTTTCTATCCCTGCACTCTTCAGCTCTCCCAGTCCTGCCGTGGACCCACCGGAGACAAACACAGGGTCATTTGTCAGTGGTCTGCCATTAGCAAAGACCACACATCTTTCACGGCCCCTCCGAGAACTGTGAGAGCATTGTAACCAGGTATGTGTGTACGTATATACATGTGGGTCATGAATGTTAATCTGCCGGTGCTGTTAAAATGACACCTAGTAAGCTTCTTGTTTAGCTGCATAATGTACTCTTTACAATTTGGGAATGCAGGCCTATTCAGAAATTTGGTGGGGTAGTAGTGAGAGAGAAGGGAAAGAAATAGTGCTGCCAACATTTAATAGTTGAGGTGGCTGGGGCAGGGGGGTTGAAATGGAAGCTATCAAAATGTACTGTTACTTACTTGTAGAAGTTAAGGCTACTCCTTTTTCTATTAGCTGGCCCCTGACACCCTGCTCAAATTGCTATGTCCTAGTGCTTTATTTCTGAATGCCAATCAAATGCAAGTATTCCAAGAGGCTCAATCCTTGGTCCTTTTCTCTTCTTTTTCTGTAGTCTTTCCCTGGGTGCTCTTGTTCACTCTATTTTGGGGAAGACTCCCAACTCCAGCCCTGGCCCACTTGCTGTAAAATATCTCAACTGGATGCCCGACAAGTACCTCAACCAATATAAGACCTGTTATGGGTTGAACTATGTCCCTCAAAATTCATGTGCTGAAGTCTTTACTCTTAGTACCTCAGAATGGGACTGTATTTGGCGATGGGGTCATTATAGAGGTAATTAAGTTAAAGTGAGGTCATTGGGGTGGGCCCTAACCCAATATGACTGGTGTCCTTATAAGAAGAGAAGCTGAGGACACAGAAACGTACAGAAGGAAGATCATGTAAAGACACAGGGAGAAGATGGCCATCTACAAGCTATGGAGAGAGGCTTCAGGACAAACCAATCCTGCCACCTTGATCTTAGACTTCCAGCCTCCAGAACTGTGAACAAGTAAATTTCTGCTGTTTAAGCCACTCAGTCTGTGGTATTTTGTTATGGTAGCCCCACCAAACTAGAAAAAGTCCCAGACTCAACTTAATTTTACTATTTCTTAGTTGATCACATCCCTATTTGCTTATCACCCAGGCAGACACATCTCAGTGCCCTCCAACCTTTTCTCTTCTCCCGCTAACTTTCTTCCTACTCCCATATTATGGGACATCAAGCTCTATCCATTCAGTCACTGAAATGTCTCCTGAATTCATCTTCTTCATTCAGTCCTCATTTCCACTGTCTGTCTTAATTCAACCCACCTTATAGTCCATCTGAACTGTGAGATAGCTTCTTAAAGTATATTTTGGCCTCTCATCTCTCCTCTCCTCCACTTTTCATTTACTCTATCTCCAGCTGGCACTTTAGATCAGAGAAACAATAGCATGATTGTATAGCCATGGGTTATACCTATGAATAACCCAGTGGAGAGGGAAAATGTTGAGTCAGGAGAGAGCTGGTAGAATTTCTGCCCTAATGACATGGCATAGGTGAGGTGGGAGGGGATTTAGTACACAAGTGTGTTAGCACACAAGAGTGGCCTTGGATGGGAACGCAGACAGCTCGTCTATAGTAAGAGGAAAGAAGGTAGAGAATATGGTACAGGTATAGATAGTGTTGTAGATTTGGTGGTCGTTGTGTGTAGAGGTTTTCTTCTGACTACTGTTATTAATATTTTCTCAATGGAAGAGGAAGCAAGGTCATCAGTCAATCACCAGAGAGTGAGAATAGTAAGAATAAGTAGCAGGTTTGAGAATAACAGAGAAGGTATGAAATCATGATCTACGAGTGTGGGACATTATCTGGCTTGGGGACAGATAGCATGATGCTGGGTCCACTCTGGGTCCACTGGAGGTAAAACTACAGCAGACAGAAAAGTCTGGTGCATTTCTCCAGTTACAATGGGCTGCACAGCTGCAGGTCCAGTGCTGGTGGAAAGATGTTGGGGCTTTGCCAGGTAAGAGTAATAAAGGAATACGAAGGCAACGGACTTGAGTGTGTAAGCAAGGGAATGCCATAAGATAAACCACAGAATTTAAGGCCAAGTGGGAAGTGAAGATTTGTGGGGCTGAGATCAGTGAAAAGATGGTAAGATCAATAGACTTTAGGACCCCGTGAGGTAAAGGGATTGTCGGAGTTGGGATTCTAAGACAAGTGAGCTGGAGAGTTAGGAGATGGTGCCCAGAGTGGGAGGCCTGAAATTGAGTTTTGGGTGGGAAGGGTTGGCAGTGAGATTCTGGGGTGAGAGGTTGAAGTAGCATGGAGGACAAGCTCATTGGTGGAGAGGATTTCAAGGAAATGAGAGGTCAGGGTGTGGGAAGGATCATCTACGCATATATTACAACCACTAAGAATGATGGCAGGTATAGAGTTTTAGAGGGATAGTAAGCCCAGAGCTAAAATAGAAATCAGAAATATGTAGTTTGGGCACTTTATAAAAGGTAGGACTCAACCAGTACTCACCAAAACCATCTATAATTTCTGACAATGTGGCCTTCAAGTCTGTTACACTCCCCCATCCACACCACCTTTTGACTAAAGCCAAGACCAATTGGCTTTACTGCTCTGATATATACAGCCTTAGTTAACATGTCTCTAATTTCCAAATCAAATGTCTTCACTAAAACAGTTTTTGCTTCTAAAATTTTCCCAAAGCATCAATTCAACTTTTTGAAAATATTTAAGTGTTTTCAAATGTGCCTTTGGCATTCAGAGTTAACATTTGAGATCTCTACCTTTAGGAGAAATCTAGGATGTCCGTGCCACATAGTGATTTGCAATTTTGCTGAGTCATGAATTTGAACTTCATTCCCTACCAGGCTGATGTACGGAGTGAGACACCCATTGAACTACACTCATTGAACCTAGCCAATCACAGCTTCTACAGCTCAGAGCAGGAACTCCTATGAAGTCAAAATGATTTTGCCCCTCACCCCAGTGTAAAAAAAAGCCAACTGAAAAGAAATCCAACTGCTAGTGCTCGCAATGAAAGTGAGTGGGAATGAAAGGAGTCTAAGAAGGTGATGGTTCTTTTGCAAAACACAGAGGTTTTACGAGAGAAATCACATACTACAGTGATATTTGGGGATTTTAAGGGCCTTCTGTAGAGCCATACAGAAGAATGACAAGTCTGCATATTCTTTTCAAACACTTTTCCTCTGGATAGGCCAAACACATCCTCACATACATACCACCCCCAGTATCCCCGTTAACTTGTACAGTGTGCAAATAAAGTACAATAGCAAACATTTGCTTCCTGCCAAAAAAATAAAAACCACAAATAGTTGGCTATTCTCTACACCTTGTAACAGTAGGTTTCTCTCTTATGGAGATTGGGATAAAACTAGCAATTTTTGTGTCTTGTCAAGCTTGTTAAAATAGGAGTCTACCTGTACAGGAAAAAAATCTCACAAAAGCCAAAGAAAGATTTAGGTCAGACGGACGAATACTTTAATTATCACCTGTGCACATTTTAAGCCTTTTGTGAAATCCCCAGGCTGCCTGCCCCAGGTAACTACTCTATTATTGAAGTGCCTAGAGAGAGGCCCTTTTCAGTGAGAAATTATAATTGGAAGTGTCACTTAGCCTAAACTTCTATCCTTAAAAGAGAAGATCCTAGGCACAAGGCCAGGAACTTCATATATTTAGAGTATTTTCTAAATGGTTGAACAAGGAAGCATGCTTTGGTGTAAGTTTAATGTTCAAGGTTCTCTTGAGATAATATTTTAAAATGGAAGGCAAATAATATATACTTAACTTTATTTTCATAGTATCTTTGTAGAAATCTCTAAGTCCCTTCCAGCCCTAAAATCCATTGATTCTAGGTCTGATGAAACCATTTTAAAGGGCTTACTCAAGGGACAACTACAAATGGGACACTTGGTGTGTATGTGTGGAGGGATTAATGATAAATTAATCTATATTGTAGGAAATATAAGACCACAACTTAAACTACTTTGGTATCCACCACAGGCTCTATCAGAAAGTTAGACCCATAGAATTTTATCTATGTGATCTCCTTGTTGAAGAGTTACTTAAGAATAATGAAGTTGGGGGACATTCTGAGATAAACAAAACCTAAAGGAGTTAATTATCACTAGATTTGTCCCACAAAAAATGCTAAAGGGAGTCCTCAGGTAGAAATAAAAGGATGCTAGGCAGTAACTCATAGCTATATGAAGATATAAAGATCTCCTAAAAAGGTAAATACATGGGCAAGTATAAAAGCCAGTTTATCATAATTTTGGTTAGTAACTCCATTTTATATTTTCTATGGGATTTAAAAGACAATTGCATAAAAAATTATAAATCTACGTTAATGGGTACACAATGTATAAAGATATAATTTGTGCTATCAATAACATAAAGAATATGGGGAATAGAGCTGTATAGTAGTAGAGTTTTTGTATGCAATTTAGGTTAAGTGGGTATCAATTCAAAATAAATTTCTATAACTTTAGGGTATTATATGTAGTCCCATGACAACCACAGATAAAATATCTATAGAATATATACAAAAGGAAATGAGAAAGGAATCAAGATGTGTTATCTCAAAAACATTTAGATAAACACAAAAATTTGAAATGAAGGACAAAAAAGCTATGAGATATATACAAAACAAATAACAAAATGACAAAATAAGTCTTTATTAGCAATTACTTTAAGTATAAATATATTAAACTCCCCAGTCAAAAGGCAGAGTGGATTTATTTAAAAAAAAAAACGTGATCCAGCTGTATGCTGTCAATAAGAGACTCACTTTAGAGCTAAGGATACAAATGGATTGAAAATGAAAGGATGGAAAAAATAATTCTGTAGCAACAAAGAAAATAAAGTACCTAGGAATATATTTAAATGTCAGATTTTTTTTCAGAAACAGATTCAGTCATTTAACTAATGAATTAGAAATTACTTTTAAGTAGGAATGCTAGCTGTTCGGAAAAGGTCCAGTCTGATCCGTGATGTACATAATTATCAATGTCTGCCTAGCAGCCACAGAAAAAGCTATGATATCTGGAGCAATCTCCTCTTTTAAACAATGTTTATATATAGATATTTAAAATAATATTTTCTCTAGTAACTTCCACTTATTTTTAAATCTGGAAAATATAGAATATCAAAGAAAATAAACAGCTCAAATCCCACCTCTATTAACGCACACACATACACATAGTCAGTCTTTTCTTTATGTATCTATCTCTTAGATATTTGAGATTATACTATATATTTATGCTATACATGTGTCTATCTTTTAGATATTTGAGATTAAACTACATATGCATGGCACAAAATACACACACATACACACTTTTGTGTGTGTGCACAAAATACACACACACATATACACTTTTGTTTGGACTCTGAGCCCATTCTATAAAACATTCTTCAGAAACATAATTTTAATAGCTGGACAATATTGCAGCCTAAAGCTATATCATTAGACATCTATAATAAGTTGCTTTCATTTTATTTTGTTCTAAATAATATTGCAATGACTATCTTTGTACATAAATTTTTGCTTCATGTTTATTATTATTTCTATTTAGAAGTGGAATTATTGGGCTAAAGAATGTAAACATTTAGAAACCCTTCTTTGTTCTTACTCTTTTCTCCACACTCCTACTCATCCCAACTATGCATTTTCTCCACGATGAGCTATAATGCCTGTAAAACCTTTTCTCTTCCTTCTCTCTATTAAAATCTGCTTTGTCTCAAGAAAAAATATGACACATCCATTAAAGCCAAAATGATTGATAAGGATTACGTGTTATCTCTCTCAGGATATTTGAGTTTCATAAGGGCTATAATCTCGTATCAGAGGAATTAATTTCTAATAGCAAAACTTTAAGCTGCAGCAATGCATGTCAAAGGAGGGAGTTAGACGGGATCTTCACAGGGTTGTAAAAATCACACCACATAGATCTTCATTTAGTTATCAGTCAGTTCTGTTTCACTAAAGAATCCAGATCATCTCCTCACCTTAAAGTTAGTCATGATGAAAGATTTAATTCACAAGCAAAACTGTGTCACTTCATTACCCAGTTGTATTCCACTCAGAAAATATTTATTAAATACCAATTATGTGCCAAACATATACAAAAAACAAGGAAGACAGATGCAACCTTAGACCATCATTTTGGGAAAATAATCTTTTTCTGAGGCAGTTTGTATCTCAAGCTATTGCTGACAGCTACTTATCCAAGAGACTTGGTCATAGTGTACCTACCATTCAAGCTGCCAACAAACTCCAATGAAAAAGGTGAAGCAATGAAGGAAAAGAAGCTTTGCCACACCTATTAGGGAACAAACCAATGAGAACCCACTCATGGGAGGAGCCTAGTGCCATGAGGTTTATTTGTTCCAAGTCAAGGACACTTAGCCTTCATGTGGATGAAGACGCAGAGGAAGGAGCCGGGGGAAGTCAAGGCATGCAGACATTAGAGGCCGCATCCTTCCCTCCTCCACCATCCCCACTGAACTTCTTTCTTTCACTAAAATGAGTTAAAGGAAAAAAGAATTTTATATTGACTAAAAAAAAAGCATTTGGTTAAGAAAAATGTTGAGCAAATCTGAAACTTAAAGAGTTGGAGATAATAAACCAGTGGGAGAGGGTTTAGTTTAAAAATTTAAGTTAAACTTTGTTTAACAATGTATACAGTTCTCATTGAAGCTAAATATAAGGATAAATAAGGGAAAGATCTAGCAATGATCTCTGTAAAATGATAACTATGCACGATAGTATGTCTGGTGACAAATGAATTGTGAATGTATGAATGAATGAATGAATGAAAGGTATCTAGCTGCCATAGAACTTAGTTTGGGATGAGGGCCCAGTCTGGGTAGCAACAGTCTCTTAGAGATTGTATATCTACCTTTAGACGTTCTCAAGAGCCTCCCAGAGGTTTATTCTTCTGCTCACTGCTCCACCATCTTGAAGGCTCCACCACCTGTCTACATCGAGCAGCCTCAGCACTCTCCAGGCTGGAGGGCTATTATGACTCCCAATGGCATGTCCAGAGAAGGCTTGGCAAATATCAACATACACATAGACAATTCCATAGCTACAGAAGTGTCTTATGTTTCCAGTGGCTGAAAGCTGCTCAGAGTGAGTGGGAACAGATGCTGTCATGCTGTGGTGCCAGGCCTGACACTGCACCCTCCGTCTGCTGAACAATCCCAAGCAGGTGCAGATCTATTAATGTATCACAAGTTGGACATAACCCTCCATTATGGCTCCAGCTACACGGGAGTGTTCAGCTTGAGCTTCGCCTTGCTCAGACCTCAGGCTCATCCTCACACTTAGCTGTCCCTTATGTCGGCAGATGTGAGGATAGGAAGGGGCCAACTTCTTTCACCTCTTGGTTACCTCTCCCTCTCGGAGTCATCCCACAAGAATGCAAATCCCACCAACCAGGCAGAACCCTCTTCCCTACTCAACCACAGTAATTCTGGAACCAAGAGAGACCTCATGTGAGTGCACCAAGGACTCCTTGAAGCTGTGGCCATGCCCTGGCCACGAGCAGCCAGGAAGTGGCCTCGATGTAGTCTGAGCACTGGTATGACTCATCTATGCATGCAAATATCACAACTCAGTTATAGTATTTTTGTAGTTTTTCTTCTCTTGATGACATTATTGATGATGTACTGTGTTTACTGAGAGAAAATTAACACACAGTGAAATACAAGAGCTTAAGTGTATAATTCTATAAGTTTTCAAAAATGTATACACCTGTGTAGCCACCACCCAAAACAAAGTAAAAAATCTCTCTGTCATCCCCAACAGTTTCCTCTGGCCTCCTTCTAGCCAATCCCCACCCTCCACAGGCACGGTTGTCCTGATTTCTGTCACCATAGAGTCATCACAGGACTTTGTTTCAGTGACCCTTCACCGCATTGACCTTTCATTCAAATAAAACCTACTCTCCTTACAGGGTCTTCATGTGTAGCTACAGCTGGTCTGACCTCTGATCTTACTGTTTACTATGTGGATCTCAAACTGGCCCAGCCCTGTCCTGCCCTGGGGCCTTCCCACCCACTGTTCCCTTCTCCGAACACTCCTCTCCCAACTCCCTTTCTTCTTATTGAGGGGCTGGCTCCTTTCGATCCTTCTGGTCATGGCTGAAAAGGCATCTCCTCGAAACTCCCCCTGACTTCCTGCTTAGCAGGTCACCCTTTAAATGCCCTTTTCCTCCATCACTTCTGCTTCATTCCCTAGTTGCTCTTGTTTGTTTGTGCTCTGGCTTATTGGCTACCTATACCCCCAGACTGTACACTTCAGGCATTCATCCATTCATTCTTTCATTCATGCATTCCACAATATCTACGAAGTATTTGCTTGTGCCAAACACTGGGAATACAGCAGTGAAAAAAACAGAATCTCTGCCCTACTGGCTTTCACTCTAGCAGGGAGAGAGAGACCATAAATGAATAAGCAAGTGAACAGTGGTAACTCAGATGGTGACAAGGACAGTAGAAGAAAATAAAGCAGGGCAGGGGAAGAGAGACTCTCAGGCCAGTGGATGCTATTTCATATAAGGTGGTTAGAGAGTCCTCCCCAATAAGGTGACACACAGCAGAGGCTTGAAAGCAGGGAGGGGGCATGTCATTTGTGTGTCTGGCGGGGAGGGCATTCCAGGCTCCCAAGGCCAGAACATGCTTGGTGTGTTCCAGAAACAGGAAGGAGGCTAGTGTGACTGGGGTGGAGTGAGCAGGGGTGTTTCTCACAGTGATGGAAGAGAGGGGCTCAGTGAGGTGACAGTGATGAGGGTGCTGGAAAGTCATGGAGCAGATTTGGCCTTTTATTTTGAGTGAGATGGGGGGCGTCATGGGGAGACCAGTTAGGAGCCATTACAAGGAGGAGATGGTGGCTTTGGCAGTAGGAATGGAGGTGCTAAGTAATGCTCATATTCTGAAGGTCGAGCCAATAGGTTTTGCTCACGGATTGGATATAAAGGCGAGTGAAAGGATGTGAGTCAAGGCTGACTCAGGAGGAGCTGGTTTGGACTGAGGCTAGGGTACATGAGGGGTCCTCTTTTGGGCATGCTTATTTCAGGATGTCTATTAAAGGTCCATATGACTCCTAACCCCCTCGCAGGGGGCCTGGATAATGTGAGTCTAGAGTTCCGAGGAGACAGAACTGAGGAATGGAAGGCATACATTTAGGAGTTGTCAAGCGATAGATACTATTTAAATACATGAGACTGAGTGAGACGTCCAGGAAGGTGGGACTAGGCCCATTCTGTTCACTACCATATACCCAGTGCCTAGAACACTCAAATATATGATGTGTAAATGAATGACCCAAGAAACAACCTACCATCTTTTTTTCTGCAACTCGCATTACTAAGCTATTATCCACTCTCCTACAAACTGTATCCAGAACAGCCCTGAAAAATGCCACTAAATTACAGAAACCAAAACACCAAGGTGACCTTATCCATTTTCTGCATACTCAGATGCACCTTTCACATCTCAGCTTGATCTCATTAAAAGCCAAGCCCTTGCTTATATGCATCCATAATTCATAGGAAGGCAGAGGATGCTGTTTAGCACAAAGCCCTAGGACAGAGCTGATGGCACTTTTCTGAGAGCTGCCCTAAAATCAGGAAACTGAGATCATAACTCCTATCTCACTGCTGATGATCGCCTTCTGCCTTAAAGTATGTGTAGTGATGGGAACACAGAGCCACATCTGCAAAATTCAAACTGCAAACAAGCCCCCAGCTCCCGTAACACTGAACGCCTCTGTCACTGAATTCAGACTTGCTGAAACGTGACTGTCAATGTGTCCACATTTCACTGCTAATGCTTTGTTTACTCTGCATTATTAAAACCTTCTAACTGCAGCTGTCTCTTATTAATGCCCAGGTTCGCAGCAAGTCAGTGCCTGTGGGATTGCTTTAGGGTTTCAATGACATTTACAGGTATTCAGTGACAGAACTGCTATGACATTTAAGATTATTTGGAAATGTAAAGGATGAAGCAAAAAGAAAGTGGGACTGATGGAGTGGCAACACAACGGACATCTACCCAAGAACACGGGGCATGGATTTTCTAGGAGCCGGTGAGACCCGCGCTCCCTCTGCTGCGATCCCTTTCTAGAGTTCCAGCTGTGTGGAGGGGAAAGCGCCTCCAATCAATCCCCTCCACTTGCTCTTGATCAACTCCTTAATCTCTTTCCATGCTATATGTCCAGCAGTCTAGGGAAGAAAGTCGTGCAATTAAAGGGAGGTTTATGGACACAAAAAGAGAAAGAATATTCACATTCCAGAGGGTAGCCCTCATGATACACAGTGCTTTATTATAATTACTGTTTTCACCTATAGTTCTAGCTTTATTCTTATTTAAATTCCACAGAATAAGTGGAAAACTTGGCTCTGTGTTTTAAGCATGGTTTTAAATCATCAGCTCATGGTCCATTTTTACACATTTTGGAGCTGTGCCTAAGGTCCCAAGCATCTCCTTTTCTTCTCCTTGACTAACTTCTACATTAAGTTCTATACTTTCCCCAAATGCCTAATAGTTGACACAGTGAATATTTGTTGGTGTGAATCCCAGCTTTGTCATTGGATGGGGTGACGTAGGTCAAATTAGTTATTCTCTCTGCTTCATAGTTTCCTCACTTGTAAAATGGGATGGAAGATGTTAACTCCATCAAGTGTTTGCGAGTATAGAATGGGACAAGGCATGTAAAGGGCTTAGCACAGCACCTGGCGTGCTGCAAGGTAGCTCTGTCTCATTAACCATGCCCACTGTTTTCTCAGGTATGACACGGCCCCCTGTGCCTCCAGATTAACAGGTCACGTAGGAAGGATGCACCTCCAAGGATGGCCCAGCTCTGTCACACTGCTTTCCTCCTAGGCTGGACACTATAAAATGGTCTTCACACTCCCTTTCTAGGTGAATAAAATATTCAGAAAATAAAATTAAAATTTTCTGTGTAATTGAATCACAAAACAGTTGGATGGGCCTTTATATTTTTCTGTTTGCAAATGCTGTTTAGGAAAGTTTTCATATTTTTCACAGACTTTTTTTTGCACACCATACGGTCAGGGCACCTTAGCTCTGTTGACAGCCAGGGAGATAGAAACTGATGTTGGGTGGTGGGGGTAGAAGATTTCCAGAGAGAAAAGCCCCAAAGGTACCATTCCAATTAGTGTTCTCAGTTCTTTGCCACCACTCTAACCCTGCAGCTCCAGGGGCAGCAGAGCAGAGCACAGGGCATCTCCCAGTGCAGGCCATTGTCCCTTTACTCCCCCATCCAGCTGCGGACCTCTGCTCAGCCACCACAGGGAGGCCGTGGGGCTGATGACCTCCCCATCCTCACGCTGAAAGGAACACATGGACTCTCCGCACTCCTGCTCAGCTTTTCTTTTGTCTTTATCTTGACCCTATCTTTTCCCTACATGCTTTGGTATTGGGGCAAAATAAAATGTGTAGGTATGATCCTGAATACATACTGGATCTAATTTTAAAGATTTAGGGGCTAAGGCCTCCTACAAAGCCCAGTGTGCTATGTCCCACAACAAGGTTTGACTGGTCCCAGTCTGATCAGCAATGAACTATGCTTTATGCCAGACAAGAAATGGGAGAGAGGGAAGGGGGAAGAACAATGATGGAAATGAGGGCTGGGATGGGGGTGGGGGTGGAAATTGTAGCATCAAAGTCACTCCTTTAAGCAACACACATTGAGTGTATACAAGGTCCATCAGAAGGAATGACATACCAAACTCGTAGTATCCACTAACACTTTAGCAAGACTGGTTTCTTTATAACCTGGGACACAGGCCAGGCTGTCAGTGAAATGATTGGCAGCCTGCAAAGCTGCTTCCTCTAAGGTCAAGACAAAAAGTGCTTCCTCACACACATATGAAGGTAAACTAATTAGGTCAGATCATGTGAAATAACAGGTAAATCACTCCCACTATTGGGACTCCAGAGTTCTGGCATCTTCAATTAAAAATACAGTAGAGAGGTGAGCTCTTTTTTGTTTTGATTTTCTTAGCTCAGCACTTTTCCTAGAACTGGTATAAATTTTGCCTTGTACATAGCTCAGTAATTCTATTCAGTAAAACAGGTCTCACCAGAGTACCAGCTAATGCAATGGCCCCTCCGCTACTCCCTCACACCTAATGTGTTTACTACCATAAGTGGAGGGAATGAGATTATAATTGTTGTGCAGATGAAGGACTGTATAAAAGAGTGGCTAAAAATAGAGTCACTAGCTGTGTAACCTTGGAGAGGTTACTTCACCCCCTAAGCCTCAGTTTCCTCTTGCGTAAAGTTAGGATATCACAACAGTCTCATCTTTCAAGGGACCTGGGTTTTAAAGTCAACACTTAATGCAATAGTCAATTATACCCAAAATATCCTCCGCTGCTGTTTCTATTTTGAGCAAAAGAGTCCATCTTTCATCCTCTCCCTCCCTTCCTTCCTCCCTCCCTTCCTTCCTTCCTTCCCCTCAAAGGTATCAGCATGGTTTGAGGATCTCCCCATCCGCTTCATAGACATTTCTCTTTCCTCCCTAATTCTATCTTGTCACCTGCTTCCTACAGGACCTGAGCTGACACAGCATATAGAATACTGAGCACAGAATGAAGGTTCTGGGAATGTTAGCTGTTACTGTTATAACAATTATGATCTGATTAAACTAATGACTCTACTAACAGAAGAAACTCTAAGAGGCACCTTCCCTCATGACAATCTGATTCAAGTGTCCTCAGTAGAATCTTGGGCCTTGCCTACCCTCTATCCAGTTCTCTGCCCTGTGGCAACATTCTAATAAGAAGATCATTTCTGTTTTTCCTAATGCTTCACTGTGCAAAGAGAATTTCAAAACTACAGGAGGATTTGGGGGAAGGGCATTGAGAATTTCAGAATTAGCTGGAAAAAATGGAACTCTGTAGCCCTCATCTTAGCAAGAACAAACACCATAGTCCTGAAAAGCCTTCTTAAAATAAGCTTCAGTGAAAATCATATTTGCTAAAAAGAGCCTTTCCAAAGAAGTTCTGTGTCAAGGGCTTATTGTCCACCTAGTATGTGTACTGCTGGTGCACCTGGGCTGTTTATTAGTCTTGGAGCAGGATGATGGTCAAGGCAGCAAGGGAAAGACAGAAGAATCCGAAAACACTCATCAGCCTGCGGCCCTAAGACATGTTTGTTAAAGTATCTAAGACCGTTTTCAGTGACATCCCACAAATGCTGTGGAGAACCTGTTAGGATGACAGCTGTAAACTCTATTCTCCTGAGATCTAAGAGACTGGTTTCAATTCAGTGACGACAGACTTCACAGACAAGCTATCAACAATATGATAACGGCTTGAGATAAAGGTGTTTTGATGTTTTGCTTATTATAGCAGAGAAACAACTGGTGACTAATAGCAATTAGGTACTTAATAAAATTGTGTTTTGGAGATGCTGCTACTTAAGAGATTGTCATGGATGGCATAAGACTTGGCAATCAATGGCAATGAAGCCCATGGCCGTTTTTCTGTTTGAAAGCACTTCTTCTGTCAAAATAATAACTATGTGACTTTAGCCTCATCTGCAGGAAGGGGAATCAACTTTGATCTGATTACTCAGGTAAAATCCATGAGTATGATGACCACCTAAGCAGACCCTGGTACACTTAGAGGTGAAAAGCAAGACCACGGAGAAGGGAAGAGAGCAAATCCTGGAGAGGGTGACAGGTCTCACCCAATTCAACACCTTAGTCAACAGTGACAAGGGTTTCAGCACTGAGTTCTGCAATATAATCTGTATGTTGCTTAAAAAATAAACCAAGAAGGAAGAGTCTATACTCATCACAACTGCAAACCCATCATGTTGGGAGAGAGAGAGACTATATTGAATTAATACAAAAAAAATGGAGTAACCTGTCTCTAATACAAATTACTCTATTGTCATTTACAATCTCGTTCCCATTACACCAAGTCCATTCTAGACTGACATACCTTCCATAGTAGAAAAAACATTAACTTGAGAATGTGACTGGCCTGGGCCTGAGACATGGTTCTTCCCTAGCTGTGTGATCATGGGTAAGTTACTGCTCTCTCAGAAACTCAGTTTCCTCATCTGGAAAATAGGGATAAGAATAACTACCCATCAGGGTTTTGAGAGATAAAATACCATCATGTATGGAAGAGGCCTTAGCATCTTGTCCCGATAGATTATTTAAAATCAATCACAATCTGTCATATAGCATGTAACAGATAGATACACAGCCCAGAGAACAAAACTGCTGCCCATATCATCTGCCTTAAGACATAAGAAGAGGGGATTTTTTTCATGCTAATTATAGAATCTGACTTTAACATTAAGGAGTTTTGGCAGTATCATAAAGAGACCACAAGATGGCTAGGTAACTTCATAATAATAATAGCTAATATCTCATTATTAAGTACTTTATTAAGTTCTGGAAACCATTTTTAGTACTTTATATTGATTATTTCATTTAATACTCAAAACCACTGTATGAAGTAGAAACTGTTATTCTCCCATTTTACAGATTAGAAAACTGAAGTGCAGCAAAGTTTAGTAATTTTCAAAAGGTCATGCAACCTGCAAGTGATCAAGGCTAGACCAGATACAGGCAGTTTGATCTCCAACCTTATATTCTAACAACTATAACAAAGGTGGGGCTCCTGGGTCTGGCAAAGTTTTATTTCTTGACCTAGGAGGTGTTTGTCAGATGGTATTTTATTCACGTCGTTCTCTGATTCAGTTTTATTTTATTAAAAATATTTTTAAGTGATAATATGAGTAGCTAAAATTTTATCACTTGATGCTTAGAGTAAAAAATGAGCTCTATGTTTTTTGCATATCACATTTTATAACCACAGGCACAGAATGAAGTCTCTGTAATCTTGTAATAATATTTGTTTCAGTTGTTTATGACAGTGGCTCAGAAGGAAATGTAAATTATATTTTCAATATGTGGCAGGAGGTGCTGCTGTTTTCCAGATTCCATTGGAAAAACATGGGGAAATGATTTAAGGAAAGTTTTTGTTTGGTTGTTCTGAATCCCCACTTTAACTCTGTATTTTTCTCAACATTTGTCTGTTTCTCTCTTCATGTATTTGTCTCTTAAATTCTCTCTCTGCTCTTTTCTTTTTCTTTTTCTCTTTCTCTCCTTTCTCTCATCACTTCTGCTTGGTCCCATTACCCATACTCTTCTAGTTCCCTTCTCCCTGTCTCTCTCTCTTTCTCTTATAGAGAAGGTAAGGACATTTTTACTGCTTTTATTTATTGAATATTATGATGTGCTGCTTAGCCTTTATTAAAAATCGTTGAATAAATTGTGTACAACCTTCCCTCCACCCCAAAAATCATCTCACTGGATTAAGTTTTCATTGACTCAGGTGTCCCTGATTGATTTTTATTTTAGTATCTGAATGTTCCCAGTTAATAAAAAGCTTCTGTACTTCATGGAAGTTTAGTGTTAAAAGGTTACCAGGTATTACCTAAGAAGGAAATGAGGTATATGTGCATAAATTGCCTGAAGTCATCTGCTTTCTCCTCATATACCTCTTGCTTTTTCTCTCTGCTGCAGACACACAACACAGAAAGCATATGCCAGGGCTGTTTCTTGGCCTATGGGCTACATAGGGCTTACTCTTGATACAGTTAAAGAGATCTACTACAAGGGCATATACTCAGAGACGTCAGCACTGTATGTAAGGATGAGTCCTCAGAGGCCAAATATAGCTAGAAAGATCATCCCCTAAGCCCAGGATCTTTGGGTCTCATCCCCAGAACTAAGTCATTTTCTTATAAATTTGTATTTGCATTAAATGTGTAAATATGACTCAAAAATTTGATTACCAAGCAGAAAATTATACAAAAAATCCCATTCTTTCTTCTAAAGAGATACTTGCATTATTTATCTAGTAACTGTATATGAAGTACTCTTCAGTGAGTAAACAATGTAGTATGCACCATTCTTCCATCCCTCGCCAAATAAGTGCTATGTACGCCAGCCCTCACCTCATCAATGTGGTTCAGATCAGATTCTCAGAATTCCATGGGGCCCCACCTGCCTCTGGACCTTGGAAATCAAGACTTATCACATGGAGCCATTATAACAATCCAAGTCCTCCATCCTTCTCTTCAGGTTATTAGGCTTTCTTTACTCTCTCTGGAAGAGTCCAATCAGTACCTTGGACAGTTCCATAACTTTGCTAGGGAGCAGCACGTACCTGTTGGTTTGTTCTGTAAGGAGGCTGGGGTCCCTCATCCTTGACCTCTCTCTCTAATGTTGAGAACACTATTTCTTCCTCCTCCTTCTCACTCTCTTCAGAATAGGAATCAAACACATCAGCATAATACTCTTCAG
>CAUYSK010121437.1:0-15188 GCA_963575035.1 Avahi laniger | reverse complement strand
AACTCCTGAGCTCAAACAATCAGCCTGCCTCGGCCTCCTAGAGAGCTAGGATTACAGGCGTGAGCCACCGCGCCCAGCCCTCTTCCCTCACTTTTTATGCTGGGCTGCTGGAGTTGGGGGAGGAGTGATGTGGGCACTCCCTCATGGCCACCAGCACCATGCCACCCCTGAAGCCAGCCCAGTCTCACTCAAAGCCTGTGGTGACTGTTACCTGGTTACCTCTGATGTTTATTCAAAGCCCAAGGGATCTTTCTTTAGTCAACAGGTGGTGAATCCTGCCAGACTGGGTCCTTCCCTTCAGGGGAGCATATTTCCTTCTGGCCCAGGATGGGTCCAGAAACACCATCCATGAACAAAAGCCTGAACTCAAGGGCTTGAGGATTCTACCTGGTACTTTATGTTACTGTGGCTGAGCTGGTACCGGAGTTGCAAAACAAAGTCCTCTGAGCTCTTCCCTTTCCTTTTCCGAAGTGGAAGAAGACTCTCCCTCGGCTTTGCTGCCTGTAGTTAAGGGAGGGGTGACACAGACATTGGCTTGGCTAGAGTTTATGGTATCTTACTGGGTCAGGTACACCCCAAATCCACTGGCTCCAAACCAGTACAGCTACAAGAATTTCCCAAGGACAACAGCCTTTGTGGCCAGACTGTCTTGCACATTTAATCCAGGACCCAGGCTGCTTTTTGTCAGCTGGTGATGACAGACTCAAGATTTGAGGCAGAGGATTTCCCTCTGGCCAGACTGGTCTAAATACTCCCTCCATGGGCACCAGCAGAATTCTGCCCTGTGCTGTGCTTCCCTGCACTATCCCCAATTCTATATAATGGTATGCTGAAGAGCTTTGTGAGTATAACCAAAAAAAGAAAAAGAAATAAAAGGAATAAAGAATGCCAATGATAAAACTAAACTGTCATTATACAGTGCTGCAGATGATGCACTGGAATGAGAAATTTCAGCAAGATTTCTGGAGATAAGAGAAGAATTCAAAACTTAAATGTATTTCCGTATATCAAAAATAGAAACCAAAAATTTCTAATTATATCACTTAAAGTAACTTCTAAATTACTGTAAATAACTATAAATATTCATCAAGCTATACATCTACTATTTGTGCACTTTCTAATGTATAAATTATACCTCATTAGAAAAGTTTTTTGCAAACCAACTGCAAAATATTCCTTACTATGGGAAAAATTATATAACTGTATTGAAAGCCATTAGGCACACCCTGAATAAATGGAAAGAGGACCCATTTTCAAGCATTAGAAAATTAATACTTTCAACCTATCAATTCTTGTTCAAATTCCCATCCTGAAGATAAGTTAGTAACACCCCTTGCTCTACCTCCTGTTGAATCCAGGAAGCTTTATGAAATCAATAAAATTTCCAAGGATTATATAAGCTTGATCAGGTTTTATGATCCTTAATTTCTCTCAAATCTCAATGTTCCACAACTACTTAAACCCAGGTCTTGACGCTGGCAATATGTCCTACATCCAAGTTACCCTCAAGCATAATTTTTCTACTTTACACTGCAACATTAATTTATTGAATTTTGCCAGATTTTCTCTCTAAATTTCCTTTTGTCTGACTTTTCTCCATGCCTGGTAAAATCTCACATTACACTAATGGATTTTCTTGCCTAAAAATGAATTATTACTCATGTTTCTTCTTGACTAGTCTCCAGAATATGGCACTGATGTGTAGTCCTGTGTTCTTGAAATTCACCCATTTATTCAATCCTGAATTTTCCAGATTTTATTCCCAGCATTTGGACTTTTCAGGCTCCTTTCCTAATTTTTCTCTTCCTTTAATTTCCTACTAATGTCCCTGGGGTTTGAAAGTTTGCCCTCTGAACCTATTTTACTGTCCTTTTTCAAATGGTGAAATGATCTTCTCTCATTGTTTAAATCACCATCTAATGGCATTCAAATCTATGTCTTCAGCTTTGGTGACTCAGTCAACTCCTACTTTCTCATGTGATATGTTACAATTGTATTTCAGAATTGTTCTAACAAATTAGAGGACAAAGAGTACTTGTAAGTATGTTAAAGGTTATGCTGAGTTCCTCGTTTGATAAGATAAGGAGGAATAAACCATAGTTTACTCACAGAAATGAGAGACCATATTTGATTTATTTAAGTATACCACAAGAGTGAAATAAGACAAGAACACATTTGGAACCCAGAATATAAGGAAAAGAACTCTACCAAGTGTGACTGGCCTCTTCCCAATCCTGCTTATGTGGATCCTGAGACCGCCTCTTTGCATTAATAAGGGGAGAAGCCATATACAAAATGGGGGTTTGAGAAATCTTTCAGTATCAACTTTTCCTCCTTCACATCTGAAACCACTAAACCACTGAGAAAACAAAGAGAGCAGATGGAACTGCAAAATATCAACTTCATTACTTACGAAGACAGGTAGAAAGACATAGCACAGCGGGGAAGATACAATGGAATTGTTAACACCGTGCCTGGGAAGCTATGTGTGTAAAAGTTTGGGTCTTTATAGGGACAAATGCAAATTTAGAATTTTTGAAAAGAAGCTTACTTCTCCCTGTATAAAGTAAGGGGAGGGACCTTCCCCCTCCCTTTTCTTAGAGCATTTACTTCAGAACTTGTCATTGTAAATTCTTTTTCTGTGCTTTGAAATGTAAGCAAATCTTTATAAACGCTAAATAATCCTCCTGCCAGCTTTACGGCCTGGGTGTATTTTTCCCAAAGACCTGCAAACAATTTCTTTGAAATGTAATAATCAAGGAAGATAGTACTCTTATCTCCCAGTTTCTGCAGGAGTCTAACTTGGGAGCCTAACTCAATTTAGATGCGAGCCTGCTTTCAGAGCCTAACAACTTAGAGTGGGCACTTTGCTCCAAGTTGCAAAACTAGCTCCTGTCACAGAAATATGAAAGGTTTATTTTTCCCTTCTATAAAGCCAATTAGCTAACACAGATAGTCACGTCAACTACCAAGTGAATTTATGATAAACTCTGGGTGTGACAAATGGTGCTGTCGAGTCCTCTCACTTGAGGAATAGTTACTGTTTACCTTGAGAACATGCATACAACGAGTTCTATCTACTTGACTATGTAAGAGATGTCTTTCTGTCTTTGCGATGTCTTAATGAAATGCTTGTGATGCGAATCACATTCTGGTTTGATATGTATTTAATGATAAAATTGTTTTCTTCCTCTTCTACCTTTGTGAGGAGGTTTTCTGTGTTGGAAAGAAATGTTTTAAATTGTGTTTCCCCAACAGTCTACAGAACTAATATGCTTTCCCAAGTTGCTGCCTCTAACTAGTTTCACCAGAGAAGAAAGGAAAAGAAAGAGACAAATACCCGGTGCCTTGCTATCACATAGCTTTTATGTATCTTATTGAGAAAGAAGGACCAAAAACTGTCCTCCACTAATCAACTATGTACCAGGAGTAAAGTCTGGGGAAAGAGTACAGAAGGATTATGGAGATGTTCATTATTATATAATAATATTGATGGAAATAAAATTTTCCTAGAAGATTCTAATTAAATGACCAAATAGTGGCCCGGTAAATATTAGTAGAGAAAAGGAATGCATGATTGTTGATGATTTATTCTTCTTCCATCTTTTGCTTTATTATTTCCATTGCCCTACACTGTTTTTGTACTCTTATCTCATGCCTAACCTTGCAATAATAACCTCTTCATTGCTCATCACTCTTCACTCAGTTCTCAACTTCTAACTCTTCCTGCATTAGTCCTGCAATAACAATCTTGAAGGTCCTTGTATTTCTCAGATATGCCTGTTTTCCTCTACTGTTTTCCACTCGATGTAATTAGTGTGGAAATAAACCAAGACTATCCAAATGAGAACAGTCAACAGTTATTTATTCAAAACCTCCTATAGTTAGGGCGTTAGCTACTATCATTTGTGTTTCACAGAGACTCAAAGGCAGGCAGAGGAATGGGAAAGGTTTATAATGAACACAAAGGAAGATTTCAAGTATTCCCTGATTAGAGTTTTTTGTCGTGGGGAAGCTGGAGGTGGGCTAGAAGAGGGCATCATATGTAATTGGTTAGGAGAGCATAATTGGCTTTCTCTGGTTGATTCTAAGCTGGAAGCAGGGGCAAAAAATAGGGAAGCTAGCAGTTACTGACCAAGTTCTGGCCATTTGGGGCTGATTGCTGTGAGGGTTGTGGTTTGGCTTCCTGGGCTGATAGTTGCAGGTTTGGGATCAGAAGTCTAATTTAGCATATGGCCTGGCCATTGTCTGTTTACCCAGTCTCTGACCACACCTGAGCCCACTTTTCATTTCCAGAGTTAATTCAATAGAAAAGCACTATAGTTAGATTGGTGCTTCTGTCAACCTGCAAACAACATTGCAGGCCCAGATGTTCTGTTATTTTATTTCTGCTATTCCCTTTTTTCATGATAATGGCCAACATCCTCCATGACTATTCAACCCCTACTTAAATCTTACAGAACATCTCAAGAACACGCGATGCCATTAGAACCTCCTCTTCCCTCACATCCGTTCAACAACGAAGTATCCCTTCTCTAAACTCTTAGGGTTCTTATTACTTATCCACTATCATTCCACCACACAATATCAAATCTTGCCTTGTTAGACTTTTTTCTTTGTCTATTTCTTTCTTGGAGGGCAGGATTCAACTCTTAAACTTCTTTTGTCTGTGACAATATTGAGCAATGAAAACAGGAAGTTTCAATCAAGAGGATCAGAATTTGAAGACCAGCTCTGTCATTTATTAGTTCTATAAACTTTGACACTGAATCTTGTTTTCCTAATATATAAAATGGGAAATACTAATGGAATCTCACTAGGTGGTAAGAATTAAAAGAAAAAAATACATGTTGATGTTTCCATCAACAAAGAACCATTTTTACTTTCCTTTTGTATCCACCTCATTATGTGATGTTAAAATAATGCTTGCGGCAGATAAGACTAAGCCTGAACTTTATACGCGGAACCCTACTCATCTGAGAATCTAATGTTATAAATGTCAAATACCAAATAATGTTTTCCTTGTCTTTCCCAATTAAGTAGGCATCTGATTAGATTAGATGATTAGATTCAACTCTAGAGAAAACTTTGTTGCACACAGTTCTTTAAATGTTAGAATTAATCAAAGTTCAGAATGACTTTTTTTTCTGTTGTTTGTTTTGTGATAGACTGTCACTCTGTCACCTGGCTTAGAGTGCAGTGTTGTTGTCTTAGCTCACTGCAACTTCAAACTCCTGGGCTCAAGCGATTCTCCTGCCTCAGCCACCTGAGTACTGAGTAGCTGGGACTACAGGCACACACCACCATGCCCGGCTAATTTTTCTATTTTTCGTAGAGATGAGGTCTCGCTCCTGTTCAGGCAATTCCTGGCCTCAAGCAATTCTCCCGCGTCAGCCTCCCAGAGTCCTAGGATTACAGGCATGAGCCACTGTACCCGGCCTGACTTTGGTTTTTATAATGACTAATGCAAGCTCAAATACCTTTTTAAAAACTTTCTTGAGAAAAATAGAGATTAAGAGAAATCTATATGTTTTATTTCCAGGAAAAACACTGTATTTCATTCAAAAATAAGGACATTTTAAAATGTGCCTCAGAGTTCTACTTGTACACTTGTAGTGAGAATGAATTTATCTCCAAAGAAAATACTGGAAATACTTTTACATATAATAGAAATAGAGAACCTAGTCTCAGTAAGACAACATATAAGAGAAATGTCATTTACTGAAGCAATGAAAAGATTCATTCCGTCTTTTTACACCATTCTAACTTTACAATGTAGGGTTTTTAAGTTTTAGTGTCAGTAAAAAAATACCATTTTGAAAGCTTTGAAAACTGGCTTCCTTTTCTCTAGAAAAGAGTTTGAATTTTTACATTCCTAAAACTAGCTTATCTGATTTACACTCCCAAACATGCAGTGGTTTTGTCTAAATATAAGACAACAATATTCTTTCTGAAATAGGGACAAAGCTTGTTGTCACAAAACAAGATGGTAGTTATAAGCAGTCTAAACCACCAGAAAAATAGTCTCTGGATATTTTTTGGAGTAAAAACAAGAGGAAAACTATTAAATATGTTTTTACTTCACATGTCAGGTATATACAAACTATATTTTATTATTTTCAGAGGATTTTAACATTATTGGTTTCATTAGTATCATTCATTAAATTCTCCTTCAGGTTATCAAAGACAAATTATAGTATAGTCTGTCCTTCTCTAAATTAAAAAAGATGTTAAATATGTATTACCATGCATCAGAATAATTTATACTAATTAATATGTCTCTAGGGAAAAATGCTTCTGAGCAGTTATGTTTATAAAATTTTGTTTTATTTTTAATTGCATATATTTGGATCTCCTCTCTTCATTTCTTGGTTAGTCTAACTAGTGGTTTATCAATTGTGTTTATCTTGAACAATCAGCTTTTTATTCATTGATCCTTTGCATTTTTCCTTTGGTCTGTATTTCATGTAGTTCTGCTCTGAACTTTGTTATTTCTTTTTTTCTGCTAACATTGGGTTTGATTTGTTCTTGTTTTTCTAGTTTTTTGAGGTGCTATTTTAGATTGTTAATTTGTGATCTTTTTACTTTTTTGATGTATTCATTTAATGCTATACACTCCCCTCTCAGCACTGCTTTTTCTATATCCCACAGGTTTTCGTATGTTATGTTTTCATTTTCATTTGTTTTGAAAAATTTTTAATTTCCATCTTTATTTCATTGTCACTCTGTGATCATTCAGGAGTATGAGGTTTAATTTCCATGTGCTCATATAATTTCTGAAGAGTAATTTAGGAGAGTAAATATGAAGTGTCTGATTTCAAATCAAAAGTGTAGTTTATTATATCTCAAACAAGAAGCAGTACAATTAATCAAAGTATGCACCTAAACTATCGACACAGTTTTGCCATCATAATAGTAGCTAGTTAATGCCAGCAGCGAAGAAACTTGGAGAGTGAGTGGCGATGAAATCTAGAAAGGCATTTTCCACAGCCTGTTGAGAATTGAATATTTTTCCTGGAAGAAGTGCTAGTCAATTGGTGCAAAGTCCGGTAAATATGGTGGATGACAGGGAGTTTCCAAGTCCAGCTTCTGTAGTTTGAGCAGCGTTGTTTGTACAACTTGTGGTTGAACATTGTCTTGCAAGAGGATTGGCCTATCTCTATTGAATAATTTCAGCTGCTTAATAGCAAGCATCCTCATTTCATCCACTTGGTTGCGGTAGAAATCCGCTGTAATCAATTGACCAGGTTTCATGAAGCTGCAGTGGCTAATACCAGCACTGGACCACCAGTCACCATTAGCTTTTATTGATGAATATTTGGTTTTGAACTGTGTTTTGGCACTTCATCTATATCTAACCATTGTGTCAAATGCTTGCCATTGTCAAAGAATCCATTTTTCATCACCCACAACAAACCAGTGTAGAAATGGTTCAGCTTTATGTCGGTACAGCAAAGAAAGTCAAGCTTCAAGATGATTTCTCTTCTGATGCTCGTTTAATTCATGCAGAACCTCTCTATCCAGGTTCTTTACCTTCCTGATTTGTTTCAAACGGTCCAATATTGTTGGAATAGTCATGTCGAACCTTGCTGCTAATTCATGCGTAGGTTCAGATGGATTTACTTCCACTACAGCTTTCACCTCATCATTATCTACCTTTGTCCCAAGTCACCCATGTGGCTCATTTTCAAGATTAAAATCACCAAAACGGAACTTCTCAAACCATCAAAATACTATGCATTAGTCATATCATTCCCAAACTCCTCATTGATATTTTGAGCTGTCTGCACTGCATTGGTTCCACGACAGAATTCATATTTGAAAATAACATGAATTTTTGACTTATGCATGGTTTCACAAAAATTGTTCTAGAAAAAAATTTGAAATATAATCACAAGCGAAAACCTGTCTTTGGAAGACTGAGAATGGACCTTCACAATAAAAATAAAACAAGAAGTTTCAAAGTGAAATGTAAGAGACATCAACTGTCAAACTTAGCACTTAAGGAAATCAGACATTTTCTACTTAATAACCTTAATAATAGATGTATTCCATTGTGGTCTGAGAAGATATTTGATATGATCTTGATTTTTAAAAATTTGCTAAGATTTGTTTTGTGGGCTAAAATGTGGTCTACCTTGGAGAATGTGCTGAAGAAAACAGTGTATATTCTGTAATTGCTGGGTGGAATGTTCTGTAATTGTCTGTTAAGTCTATTTGCTCTAAAGTCCAATTTAAGACCAATGCTTCTTTGTAGATTTTCTAACTCAATTATCAGTCTAGTGCTGTGAGTAGGGTGTTGAATTCCCCCACACTATTATTGTTTGCTTTTTCTCTGGTTTTTTAAGTGTAATAATATTTATATGTGAATCAGTGTGCTCTGATGTTGAGTGCATACATATGTAGAATCATATCCTCTTGCTGAATTGATCCCTTTATCATGATATTAATATAATGACCTTCTTTTATTTTTTTCACTGTTTTTGATTTAAATTCTCTTTTATTTAAGTATAGCTACTTCTTTGGTTTATGTTTGAGTTGAATATCTTTTTCTAGCCCCTTGTTTTCAGTCTATATGTGTGTTTATGAGTAAGGTGAGTTTCTTGTAAGCAGCATACAGTTAAATCATATTTTTTATGCGTTCTGTTAATATATATTTTTAAGTAAAGAATTTTATCTATCTATATTCAAAGTTAATATTGACATGAGAGGCTTTGTTCTTGTCATATTGTTAGTTGATTTCTAGTTGTTTTATTAATTCTTTCTTTCTCTTTTTCTTTTTGTCTTTGTGGTTTGCTGAATTTGTCATGTTGCCATTTCATTTCTTTATTTTCTTCCTTTGCACTAATATGATTGTTTTATTATAACATTGAGTTTCATATTTTCATGATGACGAACATTGACCTTTTCTTTCCATGTTTAAGATATCTTAGATTATTTCCTATAAGTTTGGTCTATTGGTAATGAATTCTCTCAGCATTCACTTGTCTGGGAAAATCTTTATATCTCCTTCATTTATGAAGCTTATTCTGGCAGGATATAAAATTATTGGCTGGCATTTATTTATTTATTTTTTTTTTTGAAAATGCTATAACATACTCTTCTGGCCTGTAAGGTGTCTGCTGAGAGGGCCACTGTTAGTATGGTGAAGTTCCCTTTATAGGTGACTAGATGCTTTTCTCTTGCTAATTTTAAAATTCTTTTTTTAACTTCAACTTTAGTGATTCTGATAATAACATGCCACAGTGAAGTTCTTTTTGCAGTCTATTTGGCTGTGGATCATTGGGCCTCCTTTATCTGAATATCTACCTCTCTTGATAGTCCTGGGAAGTTTTCATTCATTATTTCCTTAAATAGGGTTTCTAAACTTACCGATCTCTCTTCTCCCTTGGGAACATGAATAACTTCTAAGTTTGGTTGATTTATACAGTCCCCGATATCTCCAAGGCTTTGCTCATTATTTTTTTCCCCTTATTTTTGTGTGACTCGGTTATATCAAAAGAAATGTCTTCAAGTTCTGAGATTCTTTCTTCTGCTTGGTCTAGTCTATTCTTGAAGTTTTCCAATGTGTTTTGTATTTTCTTCAATGAATTTTGCAACTCCAGAATTTGTTTTTTTTTCTTAAAGATATCTATCACCTTGATAAATTTTTCATTCATATCCTCTATTGGTTTTCAGATTTCTATTGCATCTCATTGAACTCCTTTGAATCAATATTTGGGATTCTTTATCTGGAATTACAAAGAATTCTTTATGATTGGGATCTGTTGCTGGACAATTGTTGTGGACCTTTGGTGGTATCATACTTTCTTGCTTTTTCATGTTTCCTGTGTCTTTCCATTGATATTTAAGCATCTGATATAGCAGTTACTTATTCTAATTTTTTGAAATTGCTTTCAAAATTTTTCCTGAAGATATATAAATGTTGTCGATCGAGTATGACACTGTGGCTTTAATTTTCAGTGCCTGCAGTAGTGTGATTTTTGTATGATTTCTTAGGCAATACACGGGGGTCAGTGATTTCCTTGGTAGCTTAGAGAACAGTTATTAGTTGAGACTGTGGTGAATTTTGTTGGGAACTTGCATGCCAGCTGAGCCAGTCTTCAGACCCCAGTGGTGGCAGCAGTGGGATGAGTACGCCTGATTTTAGGCCCCAGAACAGGTTATGCTTGCTGCGATGTTAGTGTGTCCAGGGAGGCCTTCAGGTGACTTGCTCAAAAACTAGGAGTTGGAGCAGTGGACCAGATGTGTGGGTGGCTTCTCAGACCCCGAGCAGCTGGTATAATGTGGGAGGTGGCAATAGCAGTAGTGGAGTCACTCACTAGGACCCAAGTGGTCTGTGTTGTTGTTACTGGTAGCTGTAATGAATTAGGCAGGCTAGTCACCAGTCCCAAAACTTCCTGTGTCAAGGCAGTGGCCATTGTCCTCAGTATGTTTAGGAGATCTTGGTCTTCCCTGTCCCTCCTCAGCTGGGTAGGGCTACAGCTGTGTCAGCCCAAATTCAGCCCAACGGTGGGGTGCTGCCCAGATTTAAACTTCCAAAATGGTGCCCTGGGTCTGTGACCAGAAAAGGTGGGCAGTAGCCTGTGATCTGGCATGGAGCCATCTAGATTTGAATATAAGCCTCATTTAGACATTATATGTGAAACATTTGGAAATATTATCCCTCAAACGCTTAATATCTCAATTCATATGTAAAATAAAAATAATGCTCCTAAGGATGTTTTAAGGATTAAATTCGGTAATGCATATAGTGGATCTTTAAAAGTGCTTTCCATATGGTGAGAATTCAGTAAGTTATAAGAAGGATGATGATGATTTCTTGCTGTAAATGCTGATAACAATCCTAACACTAAAATCTTTAGAAAGAATGTATTTGAAGATTTTAGAGATCAAATGTTTAGATATAACTTTTTCAATGTCCAGTAATGTAAGTACATAAAAGGCAGGAGACAGCCCACCTTTTAGTTTGTATGTATTGTGGCAGTGTTGGAAGGCGGGTGGTGAAGGTGGTGGATGGAGGTGAGAAGCAAAAGCAAGGGACAGGTAAGCAACTTGACAAGTTCTGGGAGCAAGCGAGAACACAGGTCTAGGAAAGTTAGTTCAAATGAAAGATTAATAAATTAGTATCTACTGAAGGCAAAGATAAAACTATAACACAGGGAAGAAATTGTAACTGATTAAGACAGATTTTTTAAAAAACGAAATTGTTTTAAAAATCTGTATAATTGAGAGGTAAGTTTCCATTTAAAACTTTTGTTTCATCTCATTTTTGTGAAAAAATGCAATTTTAGTCATTTTTATGCAAAATGATTCTCAGTATAGATTGGCTTATTGAAATCCAAATTTCATTATTTTAAAAGTCTATCAATATTTTTCCAATAATCACATAGTGCTGCAGCAGCTCTAGTGATAATGCAAATAATTAGCCATATATTTTAAGAGTATTCATTTCTCCTCCCTTTCCATTCTTGTCCCTACACACAGCCAGAACACCTATCCAAAATATCAATATACACATATGCTTAAGTCATTAAAGCTTTCAATAAATAATTTTTATCACAATTTTTTGAAAGTATTTAGAAAAAATTTAACCAATTCTAAAATGTTTTTCTATAGCCCATTCTGGTGATTTTATTCCAACTCTAGTCACTGATCCTGCAAAACACTTAAAGCTCAAAATTCTGTTAAGGATCTATGCCTGACATTTTATTTCAAAAGGAAATTAGGAGTAATCAATCATGATAGCCTGAGGGAGTTTCCAATAAAAAGAGTTATTTGAATATCTGACTTCCAGGCTTTACTCCTAATTTCTTATGAATATGTATTTCTCTTTTTATAAAAGAAAATGAGGATGAAAAACCAAACCATTGTGAGGATGAATCTTTAATACAAACTATTCTTAAAAGGGCTATGCTCCATTTGACCTCATGTTTAGGTAAATATTAAGCAAGATGCATATTGGTTACCTTCTAGAAGTTACTTTTCCTTTATCTTTCTATTTTAATTCTATTTTCTTTTATTTATATTAGTATCATGACAAGTCCAAACTATTAAAGTAGTAGTTAATTTTTTTTTTTTTTTGAGACAGAGACTCACTTTGTCACCCTGGCTAGAGTGTAGTATCATCATCGTAGCTCACTGCAACCTCAAATTCCCAGGCTCAAGCAATCCTCATGGTTCAGCCTCCCGAAGAGCTAGGACTACAGAAATATGCCAGTATGCTGCTAATTGTTCTATTTTTGTAGAGATGGGGTCTCACTCTTGCTCAGGCTTGGTCTTGAATTACTGACCTCAAGCAATCTTCCTACTTCAGCCTGCTAGGATTATAGATGAGTCACCACTCCCAGCCATAATTGACTTTTATTCAAACACATTTGTATAATATATCTTATCTAAAGAAAATCGTAAGAGCACATCAAATAAATCTTCCATATCAAATGCTCCTTACTTGGGAGCAACTCTCCTAAGCAGCATGGATAGATTCTTTAACTTCCAAAACACTTTCAATTATTGGCATTTTAACAAGGTTTAAAATTTTTATTGTTCTATCTGTCCCTTCACCTGAGGAGGGAAAGAGGGGGGTGTTCTTACTTCTCATCATTCTCCCTTAATGCAGAGTACAAATGGGGGAGAAGGGGCAAGATTGGACACTACTCAGTTTAAACTTCTCCAGTGTGTTGGGGTAATTAGCAATTTTTATTATAACGTGTTAAGTTTACATACACTTTTATTATTTTTCGATATATAAAAACTAAAAGTTTTTAATAAACTATAGATGTATAGCACTTTTAAATCTGAAAAAGAACAACTCAAGCATTTAGTAGAAAAGCTAAGAAATAGATGAGATGGAAAGAACTGAGCAAAGAGGAAAAGGAACCTCAAAAATGCTAGTGCCTTGAAGAAGTAGTGATACAAATGCCTAATATTATTTATTTTTCATGATTATATAATGATTATTGTTGGAACAGTATGGAACTAAATAAATAAAGAATCTTTAGTACACAAGTTTGGATCTGGTTAAGAGTTATACCAAGGAATCAGGAAGATGTAAAACACTGTTAGTTACTAATTCATTCTTCAATTAGATGGGTCTACTTACCCCATGTAAAACAGAATTCCATGAAGGTGGGCCCTTTTTCAAGGGAGATCACAGATGAGAGCACAGCATCTCAAAGACAGATTGGCTGGAAGAAAGAGAGGAGGAGGAGCCGAACTTAGTTTCTTGCTGGAAACTCACCCATCTAATCAGTCATCCTTCGAGAGAGGAGTGAATGAACGATGGAGAATAAGCTGGCGTTGTGGATCTACTTCCATGATTGTCACCTGGGCTGCTCATTGGAATATTTGGGAAGCTTTACAAAATACTTATGCCTGGGTGCCTTTCCCAGTGACCTTGATTTAATTGGCAATAATTTTCAAAAATCATGATTTTTCTTTATTTATTTCTTTGTGGTAGGGTAAAAACCTGCCATAGTAGTTTCATGAGCCACATTTAGTACTGCAACAATACAAATTACAAATTTTTTATCACCATTTAATGGTAAGGATGAATATCATTGTTCTACATGGTTATTAGGCATGATGAGTAAGTAATTAACATAATTTAATAAAATTAGTGTGGTTTTACATATGTAACACAAGGCTGAGTTCTGCCCTGGGATGTTCTGAGACTCTAACCTGCTGTTTACTCCAGGGATGTCTTTTGGCTCCACTGATGGGATCATGGCTTCTGGGGCACACTGTGGAGTGAACTTTGGTGATTTAGCTGTTTACTAGCATTTCTTCATTTCAAATTAATATGGAAAAGTAAAGAGATGAAAAGCAATAAACACAGAAGATAAAAGCGGGAACACAGGAGAGGAAAGAAGGGAGGCAGAAAAGAGGAAAGATAAGAGGAGAGGAAAATAAAACAAGACGGCTGAAAAGAGACGACAGATAACAGGAATGATAATTATGAATTGGCTGAATTCAAAATCATAATGATTTTGCTGAATTCTCTATTAAAAAAACAGGAATTTTGTTTTTATAGGGAAATTACATTTCAGTGAAATAAAGACAAGGAGAATTTGCAAATACCATATTACAAAACTCATAAATGTGAGCCTTGGCTATGTGATATGGTTTGGCCAAAGAGAGGCACATGATGTGAGATTTTTCATGACTGACTAGAAGCTTGAATGAGAAGACATGGATGGGCTCAGGCCAGCTTGCTCCATCCAGCTTCGTGGGAACAACAGGGAGTATTCCATCAGCCTGGGCCTTTCATGGCATGCGGGGCAGAGCCCTGCCACGTTGATGCAAGCGGAGCAGAGACAGGTAGAACTGCAGCTGACTCTCAAAACCATAAGTAAGATAGAGCTGTTTACTGTTGTAAGGTATGGAGTTCTGAGTGTATTTAGGGCCACAGCAAAAGCAGGTTAATACTTATATTGTCCAGGATGATTGTTTCTAAATATTATGGCAATGTGAGGGCTTTCTTCATAGCAGCAGCAGTGGAATATAATGTTAAAATGTGAAGATTTTCTGGTCTACCTCTTAGTACTTCTATGTACAGTAGAATGAAATATTATAATAATCCGGTATGACAAATAGAAGATCAGATTCTGCAGGAAGAAAGGTTTGGGTCATCCATCTGTTAAAAATGTTAAATATCTGTTAATAATACCCCCTGTGATGGTGCTGACTGAGCGCAAAAGAGAACATAAATAAAGAGGATGTGGAGAGACAGGAACACTCTTACACTGTTGGTGGGACTGCAAATTAGTGCAACCTCTGTGGAAAAGAATTTGGAGATACCTCAGAGAGTTAAAAATAGAAATACCATTTGATCCAGCAATAGCGCTATTAGGCATCTACCCAAAAGAGCACAAAACATTCTACTATAAAGACATCTGCACTCGAATGTTCATGGCAGTACAATTCACTATTGCAAGAATGTGGAAACAACCCAAGTGCCCGTCAATCCATGAGTGGATTACTAAAACTTGGTATATGTTTACAATGGAATATTACTCAATCATAAGAAATGACAATGATCTAGTACCTCTTACACTTTCCTGGACTAAACTTAGGCCCATCATCCAAAGTGAGGCACCTCAAGAGCAGAAGAACGGGATCCATTTGTACTCGCCATCAAATTGGTACTAACTGATCAACACTAGGGTGATCACATGGCAGAAATACTC
>CAUYSK010121434.1:0-28126 GCA_963575035.1 Avahi laniger | reverse complement strand
GAATTTATATGTGTGGTTTTATTTCTGGACTCTATTTTGTTTCACTGTTGTATTTATGCCAGTACCATGTTGTTTTGATTGTTATAGCTTTATAATATAATTTGGATTCAGGGTACATAATGCCTCCACCTTTGTTCTTGGTCAAGATTTCATTAACTGTTCAGGGAATTTCGTGATTCTATACAAACTTTAGGTGTTTTTCTTTTTCATTTTCTGTGAAATGACTTAATGTAGGTACGGTGTATTTACCTTTAGAAAAAAGATATTCATTAATTCCTTTGCTTAAGCAGGGATTTGAGAAATATCATAGATAATACTGTGAGCATCATTATTCATTTCATATAAGAAAGCAACATATTTAGTCTTAATTTTTTATGATCACATATCTTCTACACTATTAGCTTATTATTTATACTTTTTAAAATATTTAAGATGATGCTTTAAGGTATGTAATATAATATATTTATTCATAGTCTGCCTTAGATAATATTATGCTTTTTCACATGTAGTGTATGAGCCTTACAACAGCAATTTCTACCACACTACAATTTTTACCTTCTATTCTTTTTGATATCACTGATGTAAGTTTTACTTTTATATATGTTACAAACACATGATACATTGCTACTAATTTTGCTTCAGTAGTCAAATTAACTTTTAGGAAGATTAAAAATTTTTAAAATACATTTTATCTTTACTTTTATTTTTGTCATTTCAGCTCCATTGCGTGTGTAAATAGATTTAAGCTTCTATCTAATATCATGTTCCTTCTCACTAAAAAATTTCCATTAATTTAACTTGCAGTGCAGGTCTGCTAGTAATGAATTCTCCTTCATTTCCTTCATCTGAAAAATCTGTTTTCTCCATCAAATTTTGGAGATGGGAAGAAAAATAAATATGCAAAACTGAATAAAGAATCCAAGCGGGAAAATTTTATTATATTTTTTAATACTAGGTGTTTTAGTCCACTGTCTTTTGGCTTACATAGTTCTTGCCGAGAAGACCGTGGTAACTTTATTACCGTTTTTCCATATGTAATCTGCCTTTTTTCTCTGGCCACCTTCAAGTTTTATGTCTGTCTTTTTCTTTCTCTTTCTTTATTTTGAACACTTTGATTATGATATGTCTAGGAGTTTTTAATATTTACCTGTCTCATTTCAATAGTTTTCATGATGGACCCCAAGCTTCTTAAAATTACAGTTTGATCTATCTTTTGTTATTTTTATAAGAATCACAATCATTATTTCTTCAGATATTTTCTTCTGCCTCATTATCTTTCCATTCCTTCCGGAATTGCAGTTCCATGTGTGTTACACCATTTGATATTGACAATAGTATAACAATACGTTCTATTATTTTCTTTTACATTTTCTCTTTCTGTTTTAGTCTCAGAAATGTGGATTGATGTTTTGTCAATGTCACATATTTTAAAGTTTGATAAAGTCACAGACTTTTTCAAACTTTCTTAAAATTCACTGATTCTTTCCTCAGCTGTATCGAGTATGCGCTGAGTCTATTGTAATATTGTTATCTTTCTTACCCTGATTGTCATGATTTTTCTTTTTGGTGTTTCAATTTTACCTTCTGTCATTATTTTAATCTCTCTGCTGAAATTCTCCATTTGCTTTTTCATGTTTTAGAATTGTTTTCACTAATGCTGTTGACAAAATAATTATAGTCAGTTTGCATTTACTGTTTGATGGTTCCCAATTTAGATCGTATGTATTAACACTTCTGGTTCTGTTGATTGATTGCTTTGTCTTTTGCCAGTGAGTTGATGTTCTGGAATTTTGATGTGACTTTTATTTTTGCTGAAAACTAGACATTGTGTATATTGAAGCAGAGAGTGATGTAAATAATATTTATGCCTCAAAATGGGCATAAATATTTTTTTTCCAGCAAATATTTAGTAGGAGTTGATCTCAAGTATTAAGCTAGGTGAGGGTTTTGTTGCTATGTTTACCATAAACTATCTTGATCTTCAAATTCCTTCAGCATTGCTTTTGGCTTAGTCTTGGAGGTTAGACCAATAGAGATTTTCTTCAATGTTCTTCCATCTTCCACTTCACTCTTTCTTTCCGAGCCTGTGCGTTTGAGAGAGTCTCTTGCCATGTTCTTGCTATTCCTTTAGTGGCAGACTGCTGTTGCTTGTTACTAGATGTTTGCTAGACTGGTTGATCAAAGGGTATGGAAGTACATTGTTTATTATCCTATTTCAGCCTCAATCCTAGGCAGGACCTGTATTCAGGTTTTGAGAGTCAGGTTTTCTCAGTGACCCTGCTCTTCCCACAGCTTGGAGCTTGGCAGAAATACCAAATTGCTTAAAAGTGAAGTCAAGAGAAAAAAAAAAAGGTGAATCTCAGGCCTCATTTCAGACCTGAATTGCAATCCACATTCTAACGAGGTTCTTTATTGGTCTATACATACATTGAATTTTGAGTGGCACTGGTCAAATATGTTTTTTTATATGAAAGAAAGCTTTATTAAATCAAGATAGAGATAAAAACAAGTAAAAGTCTGCCTGAATTATAAGATTTTTTATTAACTTAATCATTTTTAGTCAATAACGATACTTGGGATTAACTCAATTTTATTTTTATTTTATTATCTGATTTATTTTTTAATATTTTTATTTCAGAATATTATGAGAGCACAAATATTTCGGTTACATGGATTGCTTTTGTGCTGTTTGAGTCAAAGTTATAAGTGTGCCCCGTCACCCAGATCTGTGCATTGTACCTGATAGGTATGATTTCACTCATCCCCCTCCTCCCGCCTCCCACCTGCATGATTTCCATTGAATTCACTTCCCTCTGTGCACATGAGTGCTGATCGGTTAGTTCCAATTTAATAGTGAGTACATGTAGTGCTTGTTTTTTTCCATTTTTGCAATACTTCACTTAGGAGAATCGTTTCTGGTTCCATCAGGTTACAAAAGGGGTATGAGTTCACCATTTCTTTATGGCTAAGTAGTACTCCATGCTATACATATACCACATTTTATTAATTCACTCATGTACTGATGGGCACTTGGGTTGATTCCACATCTTTTTTGTGGTTGTGAATTGTGCTGCAATAAACATTCTAGTACAAGTGACTTTTTTTCCTTTGGGTAAATGCCCAGTAGTGGGATTGCTGGATCAAATGGTAGGTCTACTTTTAGTTCTGTGAGGAATCTTCATACTGTTTTCTATAGGGTTTGCACTAGTTTGAAGAAGTTAGAAAGAAAAAGTTAGTTGAAAGAAAGAAAGAAAGAGAGAGAGAGAGAAAGGAAGGAAAAAAGGAAGGAAGGAGGGAGGGATGGAAAGAAGGAAGGAAGGAAGGAAAGAAAGAAAAGAAAAAAGAAAGAAAGAAAGAACACAATTGATTTTCTGAGTTCAGTCAATGGATTTGCTTCTTCTAGGTTAAGGAAATCACCGTATTCTATCAGAAGTTGCTGTAGGGATACATTATCAAGTATAAAGCTACCTCCTGAGTAATAGATGTAGAAGGAGGGCAATGACAAGTCCACACCAAAAGCTTGCAGAAACCAGCCCTTGTCAAACACTCAGATTGATTGCTTTTAAAAATTTACTATTAAAATATTCAAGCATATAAATTAAGCATAATAATCATGAGCAAAAATGCCATGAAACCAAAAAAATCAAAAAAAAAAAAAAGAAACCAATATTAAAAATGTGTGTAAACATACACTGGGGAAAAGAATCCCTATTCAATAAAAAAGCTAATACCTAAAATTCATAAATCAAACATATATCAGAAAGTGTTTTCACTTGTTATATAGTAACAACTAACAGAAGAAAGACCTAAAAGAGCCCAGGGACCCTGCCTGGCGGAATAGTAATAGCAGTTGGCAGATGATGATAATGGGAGCAAATGGCTGCTTTTTGTTTAAGCCATTTTATTTTTCTTTTAAAAAATGTGGTTATATTTCATCGATAAGAATAATAAAGGAGATAATAAAGAATAAATAATGAAATCTATATCTTGCAAAAACATAATTATCCACACCAGCAATCCAGTACTCATCAAGTTTTAAAAATTCAACCAGATTCTCTTTTTTACTCTTTAAATTAGCAAAAATTTTAAATTATGATATGAATAAGCGTCTGGAAGTGATAAGACAGGCATCACTATGCAATGTTATTAGAACTATAAGTAAAAAAATATTTTATGAAAAATTAGCATTCTGCAAAGTATTTTTGTTACTTTTTAGAAATCTATCCTGAGTAAATAATCAGAAATTTAGATGAAATTGATAAAAATTAGGCTACATTAGGAAGAAAATATTAACAATAAAATTTTCATTACATATTGCACCTGAAATTTAAAAATTCATGTCTTGATTTTAAAATGAGAAATATATAAATAAACCATGCATGTAAAGAATTTAGATTATGAATTTAAACAGAGAAGTATATTAATAAATTGATTTTAAATAGGAAGAAAGCCAAATCAATGAACAATTTGTCAAATATTCATTATTATCAGCTCTTCCCTCTTCATAATATTTGTAACAAAAATAAAATTGTATGATTTTTAGCTAACTTTATTTGTTTAGTGTAGAGAAAGCCATTTGGATAGATAATGTGTTTCTAGTGTGTGCTTCTGCCATAGAAAATAGTTTTTAAGCTATTCTTTGTAAGTATGTAGGAGACTATAAAAGCTCATAAAGAAAGATAATTCATTATTCTGTTCTTACTGCTGAGCTCTCAGGGTCTAGTAAAGTATCTCCCTTAGCAGGTGTTCATTACACTTGTTAAATCAATAAATTAATTAATGGAGAACTTAGAACCATTTTTTATTTTCATTGTTGAGTTGGGAAGAGTTTTACTGACCAGAGAAACAAGGAGACGGTCATTCAATGTACACTATACCACATCTTCGAAATCATTAGGGCCTTCTATTGTATCCACAATATCCTTTGATTAAGTCGTTACAGTTTTAGATTCTCACACAGCCATGAAAATGATAGGCTCCAAGAGTTTACTGAAATTTGAGTTAACTAGATGACAAATATGAGCCAATTACTCTCAGATCTACTAGTGGCTAATAATGAGCATATTAAGTATCATATCAGTATTAGTTTAAAGGTGATGAAAATGTTCCTAATCTTCAGGATAGTGGTTTAAGAATTTAACATTTTCATTTTATTTTCCATGCCATTTAAATTCTGAACACATCAAATGTATTTATTCAGTATTTTTGGCAAATTCTATTAAGACATTAAAAACTTATGAAACTGTATTATGTTAAGATCAGAAAATTGAGAAGTAGACTCAGTGGAAAACGTAACAAAGAAAACAGAATCTGTTTAAGCAAGATTGATCTAGGAAGGCTTTGATTGTGAGATGTGATAAAAAAACAAAATGATTAATGTACCTTGTGTTAATCAGTTTTATTTGTAGTCATATATTGTATATTTCTTAAAATCTCCATCTAAAATAAGTTAGAATATTAAAATAAAGATCACTGATGTACTTTGTACACATAGAATATTGAGTTTCATCATGGTGCCTATATATTTGCTAAGTTATAAAGTCAGAATTTTGTATTTATCAAAAGACTCTTTTCAAAGCCTGTGGACTTTTTATTTCTTTTCTTTTTCCAAGAGAGTTAATAAAAAGCAGGAGAAAATTCACTGTAGCTGAGGAAAAGTAAACAGCTGGTACATAAACATGATTATAGAGTCATTAGATCATGAATATATATCCACACTTACCTGCCATGCCAAGGTGAGAAAACTTTTAGTTATTGTCAAGGCCACAGTGTTGCAGTAGCTCATTGGATATGAGACTGCTTAAATTATTATAAACAAGACATCTAAAACATCCTTAAGGGGAAAAGGGAAACAACTGTAGCTGAAGCCAAGGAGAAAATAAAGCTATCCATATGGCTCTAGGAAACCACTGCCAATAAAATATCTTTTCAGCAAATATGATTGTCTTTATTCTAGGCTTGACTATTATTCTAAGTACTCTGAAAATAACTCTCCATTGTCTAGAAGTAGTCTAAGAAAACACTATTCTTTATGTGGCCTAATATTATACCCACACCCACAGAACTTACATATTATATGCAGTGCTAGGATCTGAAGAGGAGGAAGAAGAATGTTTAACTGAACTGGCAACAATAAGAATGACTAAATATTTACTTAAAAGCCTGTAGTTATTGGAAAAGGGGAGGAGAAATGACAACTTGACATATTTTGGACATACATTTTTGTATGCTAAAAGGAAAGCATTCTGTTAAATCAATAAGTAAATTGGTCACACAATGCACCCAGGTATTAATAAGGACATTGTTTTGATTGAAAACCTGAATCAGTGGCATTTACAAAAAATAGTTTGAATTTTCCTCTGAGAAACTTACGGAGTACATTTCTTGGGAAATTATTTCTTGTGACTTTCTGGTGTTTAAGATTGAAAATCATAAAAATAAGAGATTCTGTATGTTTCTTAACATCCACATAATACAAATACATAACAACTTCATGGTTTTTAGAAAAAATATGATAGAAAAGAATACCATGTAATGCTGTTGGATGAAACTGGCTCTGTCTTTAAGTTTAATTGATGAACCTGGTTTCAATTCACCCAAATCTGAAGCTATTCCATCTTTTCTTAATTATTTGTTTCAATACCCTTCCACATTTTCATTTTATTCTTTATAACATGCAAAATAGACTCACCATAATCCTTATTTACTTATATTCTAACTTTGACTCCCAAAGGTCTCATATTAAATTCCTCAAGGGAAATCCAATTCAATTTTCTTCCTATATCAATACAGTTTAATTAGATATTGATGTTATGGAAACAAAAATTTCAGATGACACCAATGGTATCTAAAAATTCTAAGTATAGAAATTGTTCCAGGTGAAAAAAATTACTTCAGATAATCTAAACTTTAATAGATTTGTGTTGTCCTGTAGACAGCTTTGAACACAGGTTGTTTCAAAACCTGACGGCTTCATCTTTTAGAGGACATACTGACTTTACTGTTTTGTTGCCTGAAAATGTTTAAATTGAGCCAAATGAAAACAGATATTTTATCAAAATGATGCAAACAATTGTTAATATTTGGGAAAACATTTTTTGAAGCAAAATCCATTAAGTGAAATTCATTATATTTTTTCTTAAAAATATAATCAAACACACTTTATTTGTAATTTTACTCAAAAATTATTATTTGAGATCACTTATTTGACATGTTAACTTTTAAATAAATATTCAATAAGTAGTTTTGGTTCATGCCAATTTTGATGAATTATGAATTATTATATCATTTTAAATATTATTTTTTGTCCATTATTCCAAAGAAATCTATTATTTCTGGGCCACATTTCACTGATATAAATTTTACTAAAAGATTCATTCTTCTGTTAATTTTAAAGCAAATACTAGAGTATGTATTTTTAAATATTTTCAATTTCATTTTATGTTGCATTTTTATCCATTTGTGGGTTTTTATTTTTCTTAGTTAATTTTTTTGGTTTTCAGACTCAGAAATTATAATACTGCAGTCATTTTCTCAGTTATATCAATTTTTAAATGCAGTTTTAGAAAATATCTCTTTTATTTCTTTCTAATATTACTTATCATAAGTAATTGAAAATAACTGTTATTTAGTAACCCATCAAAAGTCAGTACTACTTTATTTTCTAAATTAATGTATAAGTAATACATCTCTTAAATACATTTCTAATCAATTTGTGCATCATGTGCTAATTATCTATGTTTTAAAAGTGATTGGAGGGGTCATAACAATCTCAGAAAGAAGAGGCATTCTTATTTCAAAGTAGACAGGGCACATCAAAAATTAGCACTGAAAATACCATGTTCAGGACAATTTGATAGACTTTTAGAATTCCTAGTTATATGTAATTCTGATATCAGGCATCTATAGACAAGATTATTGGTAAATGGGTCATCTTAGAGATATTGCACATGCAAAAAAATTCTCTAATTCTAGGTGAGTGTTATTTTTATGTCACATTATCTAAAAGTTGTTGCAGTTTTATGCTTCTAGCTTGAAGCAAAACCAACTCACCAACAAATCTACAAATCAACAACTCACCAGCTACCCAATCATTAGATAATGGACTTTCCATAAACTTTGTTTTCCAGCTAGCTATTTCACACAACCTCATCTTATTTTATTCTTGGGTATAAATCTGAGCTCTTTTTTTGATGTTATATCATTTTTATAGTAATATAACTCAGCATATCTTTTCTGTTACTGATATAAAAATGCCATAAATGACCTAAAAGAAATAATACCCGATAGTAACAAGCACACCTACCACCCAAGTCTTGGTTTACAATGGCATTCTTCAATAAAAGATATCAGGTCTCCTTGGAGAAATGACTGAATTTTAGGACTGGCACAAGAAACATACAAAATGGTACTGGAGAATCTTGTAGTGACAGAAAGTAAGGAAGTACTCAAAAACAAAAATAAACACATTAATGGGAATGTGTCAAAAGAGGTGCAATAGACAACAAAAGAGCCGCCAATGGTCAAAGCTGTAATCATGTGATCGAAAAGTAAACTAGCATTGGAGTATAACCCAAATTATCATTATCTTAACAATGTCTTTCATAGAGCATAGTTTTAATGAGGATCAACTTATATTCCTTTGATAATAATGTTTTTGGTGTTGCATCTAAAAACTCTGCCAAAACTATGGTAGATGCAACCCTTGGTTACATTCTAGAAATTTTATTATTTTGTTTTGCATTTAGTATATAATTCATTTGAATTAATTTCTCCAAAAAGGATAAGGTCAGTGTCTACATTTAATTTTTTGCATGTCTATGTCCAGGTGTTCCAGTACCACTTGTTAAAAACATTATACTTTCTCCATCTGATTGTCTTTGTTCCTTTGTCAGAGATCAGTTGACTATGTTGGTGCGGTTCTATTTCTGGGATCTTTATTCTGTGCCACTGATATGCCTATTCTTTCACCAATATCACACTTTCTTGATTTGTAGGAATACAGTAAGTCTTGTAGTTGAGTAGGATCAGTTCTTTGATTTTGACTGTTGGCTCTACTGGGTATTTTGCATTTCCATACAAATTTTATCAGTTTGTCAATATTCAAAAAATAATTTACTAGGATGTTGGGATGGGGTGAAATCTATTCTACTCTTTCCAATCTAAGTCAGAAAGAACTGACATCTTAAAAATATTGTCCTTCTATCCAGGAACATGGGATAACTCTCCATTTATTTAGAACTACTTTGATTTTATTCATCAGTATTTTGTAGTTTTCATTATATAAATCACCTACATACTTTTTTAGATTTATATAAGAATTTCATTTATTTTGTGCTAATGTAAATGGTGTTGTATTTTAATTTCAAATTCTGATTGTTCACTGTTGATATATAGGAAAGCAATTGACTTCATGTATTCATCTTGTGTTCTGTAATCTGACTATACTGGATTTTTAATTTTAGGATTTTTTTGTTGATTCATTGTGAAAATCATGTGATGTTAAAATAAGACAGTTTTATTTTTTCTTTTCCAATCTCATATTTTTGTTTCTTTTTCTTGCCTTAATGCATTAGCTAGGAGGATTTCTAGTATGATGTTGAATAACAGTGAGAGAGGGAACATCTTTCCCTTGTTTCTGATCTTAGAAGAAAAGCAACTAGTGCCTCACCATTAACAATGATATTGACTGTGTTAGTCGTAGGTTTTTTTATACATTCTTTATCAAGTTGAGGAAGTTCCTCTCCATTCCTAGTTTTCTAGGTAATAGATAATAACTTTAGAAAGTTATTATCATTAATGGGTATAGGCAGAAATTAATTTTTAAAAACATGAGAGGACTACAGAAATAATGAATACAAAAATAAACTAAAATAAGATTAACTAAAATTCCACAGAAGAAAAACTCTCCATAACTAATTTGATGATTAGCAGTGATTTTTTTCCCCTGTGGAAATTTATTTGCCAACTCTCGGTGAGGGATGATGATCAGGATTAACCCAATAGAATATTCTCAATGGAGAAGGGGAATGGAAACATTCGTGGTTAACTAGAACTAGTCTGACAGTTGGAAATTAGTCAATCCATAAGACAAGGCTGGATTTAGCCTGGCACATTCTATAGATTCTGAATTATGGGTGGCTCTGGAGCCTGGATGTCTGGGCCATAAAACAATGTGAAACCACCCCCGGGTAGTGTCACTGTGCTGAGGATACAAGGTCCCACTGGTCCAGGAGGTGGAAGACGCAGGGAGTTCTGCTGACAAAGCACAGTCTCTGCCTCAAAGCATGAGTCAGACTGTAAAAATGAGCAGGATGAGGCTAAAAAATAAATGATAATAATAATAATAATAATAAAAAGCTCTGAGGAATAGAAAGGAATCTTCCCTATCTATTAGCTCTGAGGAAAAAGAAACCTGCCACAGCCTCAAACACAAGACTCAGAAGGAGCCACCACTTAGACTTTGGCCTAGTAAGCTCCTGGGGGAATAACCCTTATAGATAAAAAGTAAACTCTAGACTAAATCCTAAAAACAATTACCTGAAGATCCTGGAAGGTGAATGAACAAAGCCCTCCAACTCTGCTTGACACTTGGTGGAGCGGAATGCCCTGAGTGAGTTTAGTTTTTACAACTTTTGGCCTGAGGCAGGTTGCTGAGAGTGCTATCTGGATGTCTAAATATTTAAAAGAAAATGTCACATCTTTCTGGCCTGAAGAGGAAAAGTACTGAGTTTGAGACAACCACATGGCTGGACAGTGAGAGAGGACTCTCAGGAAGGAGAAAGAGAAAGAGAGGGAGAGAAAGAGAAGGGGAAGAAAGAGACAGAGAGACAGAGAGAGAGACAGACTCTCCAAATCTGTGTATAAGCACAGCCCAAATATCTAGATTACCCTTGAACCACATATATGTGAGGCAGACACTAAATAGCTAAAGCTAAGGATTAAAGACCTGAATTTAGCTTCGAGCTTCTACACAAGACAGTTTGCTGTTTGAGTCCAACCAAGTTAATTGCCTGTTAGAATACCTAAAAAAATTGAATAAATGTTTGATATTTTACTGTTCTTGAAAGTATTACTTTTAACATTTTTGGCTTCAACTAGGATACTTCCTTTCAGTTACATTTTGATTTTGTAGAATGAATGATCATGAAAAAATATTTACAATTCTTCTGAAATCAAGGCATACATGAGAATAGTTCGAAAGTATATTGTATTTTGCCAATATGCATTAAATTACAAAAATACACATATTAAATTACTGTAATAGTACTTATAATGATTTATTAATTTCCTTGCATATGAGTTTTTTCACTACAATATTTGTTTTTCCAAGCCATTTTGCTGCACTAGAAGTAATTTTGGATGCCATTTTTTTGGACTGCCAAATTTTATTAGAAAAACACATGAAACGCACTAAAATAGAATCTTATGCACTTAGATGCATACAATATGCACTTTCACATACAGGCACATTCACTCTGTCAAGTATTAAAACCAGTTTGTGCCACACAAACTCATGAACACTGATGATTTCTCTTTGATATAATTCCCAAATACTACCCATCCATCCATCCATCCATCCATTCATCTGGTACAACAGCAAAAATTGAATTATAGGTTCACTCAGACAAGAATTGAGAACTACAAAATTGAGTACTACAGCTACAATTTATAAATCTCACAATTAGAGCAATTTTTCACAACATAACTTTTGGATCCATATTTTTATTTCTTTCCTTCTGTACTACCCACATAATTCCAGACAGTAGACCTGCAGATTACATTTGTATGGTGTTTTTTGTTTGACTCTGTATCACAATGCTGAGTAAGTCAGTACAGTCAAGGGTAATTCCTAAGATGCAGATTGGCCAGCCACACCCTGCAAGTCCTAGGAATATATTCCACTAGACCAAAAGTAAAAGATTCCCCAACTCAATGTTTCCTCAGTTGGACTGAAAAGTGCCCCTGCTATGTCCAACATCAGCCAGTATGACAGAAGACATGACAAATGGTGATATAAACCAGTAAGAGGTGGTGGTTTTTAGCAATTGCGTTTAAAAGTCTTAGTTTGGAAAATTTTACAAAAATATAGGACTGTATTAATTAGCAAATATTGAGAGCCTTTTCCTGGGCTTTGGAAGAAGCCAATGAAAGTGAAAGCCCCAAAGTTTGAAGTTTCTTAGCTTCACTGTAGCAAGGTCAAAAGTTCGCTAATTACTAAATGAAATTCCTAGCGAAGATACTACCAGAATAAAATCTTAAGAGTTTTCACACTTATCTTCAAGCAGTGGACAGAAACTTAGAGAGTCAAAATACAGATTGTTTTCACTGATCCATGGAAAGCACAGAAAATTAGATTTCCTAAAATTTTACCTGTGTGAAAATTATTCTGAGTAGTAAAACTGTTTATTTAAAGTGTTTCCATGTCTCTTATGTTTCAAAAGTTCTAAAAAAGAAACACAAATATTTTGGAAACTTAAAAATTGTTCAGATAAAATATCCATTCAAACTCCCTCATTACTAAAAACTGTCTTTGTATTTTATAGCATGTTCTTTTATATTGCCTAGGGAAAAACGATAAGACTACCTGACTTGGAATTCAAGAGTCTCTTGACTGAAAATTCTCTTCAGCTAAAACCTTTTATATTTTCTAGGCTTCAGTGAAATTTATTTACTTTCTTTTTGTGTGTGCACCATGTATTCTCTCATCACACATGCTCTTTCTTCTTCTGGAATATTTTCACTCTTTTTTTGAATGAGTCCTATCCTCAAGAACCAGCTGTTTAATAAAGCACTCTCTCTATCCTCAAGATCCATGAAACAAAGTTTCCTTTTTCTTTTTGAATGACAAAGAATTTATGCCTCAAAAACTAGCTCAACTTTCCCACAACTGCAAGCTCCTAAAGATAAAAGACCATATATTATCCCTTGGATATTTCCTATTTACCTTGCCAGTGTCATGAAGAAATAATTATATGTTCAACAAACAGCCAAAATTTTACTCTGTATTATATTAATACAAATAGCATTAATGAATACAACTTGCATAGCTATTGGTAGTAATTACATTATACATTACTACAAATAACATAGTTAAACCTACTTTGAACCTACTGTTCATTATCTCTGGGCTGTCTCTGTTCTATATTATAGCAAATCCTCTCCTTGACCTCCTATTTCTCTAATTTAGATATTCCTAGTTTACATATTTTGCTATAAGCAAAATCTAAATAATGACTAATATTTTCTGCATGTGCATATACAGTGCAGAAAATATTAGTGTTAGGTTTAGTCTCGATGCACATTGAACTAGCTATTTTGAATCAGTATAAAATAACAACAAAAACAAAAACAAAACCATGTTGTTTATAGTACCTACATTGTACAGTATAAATGGGAAATGCCCACTTCTCTCACAAATCATCAAATACCACAGGGAATGTGAGGGAGTGATATACAAAATCCATCTTTAATAAAACAAGATGACAGAAGGTTGCAAGGAGGCTAAAGAGAATCCCTACAGTTTCAGATCTCAGAGGTACATAGCAGAAAATTATTTTCTAAAGAAGACAGCACATCCTGGGAAGAAAAATAACTGCCCTTTGTTTAAAGCAATGGGAGCATAGTCCAAGGATTAACATGAGCTTTCTTGGACAGGTTTACCATGAAGGAGGAGCTGGGAAAGTTAGGATAAATGAGCAATCCCTTAGATGTGCCATATCTATAGGAAGCTGTCTATTGGTAAGAAAGTATGGTTAAAGAGTGCATTATGAGCCTCCTGGATCTGCAGATGCCTGACAACAGGGAATAATAAAAACTAACGCAAAGTCACGAATACACCCTGTGCCACAAATAATTTCACTGAAAGAGCATTTCCCTTATTCTTGGAAACTGTTCATTTAATAAAACTTTTTACCATTTAGAATTTTATTCCATATGTTCATATACATACACATGTTATTTAAAAGATGAAATCATTTAATTAAAAAATAAATAGTTCATATGATTGCTCTGTATCAGGTAATTTGTGTCTTTTTCTTGTGTGCTTGTTTTTCAGCAGGTAGTGACATGGCCCGTCTGTATTTCAACATATTACTAAAGGCAGCCTTGTGACTTTTAACACTATTGTTCTGCTTCCACTGAGTAGTGTGGTGAAAATTAAATGAAATAATTATTGGGAACATTTAGTACTGTTTATTTCTAAATATATGTTTATTAGTGTTGTTGTTATTATACTAATATAACTCTAGTTAATACCATAAGCACTAAATAAGTATAGTTGACAAATGTGATTCCCTAAACTAGAAAGTCACGTGCATTCAAAATAAACCAGATGTGTGTGTATGTGGCAGCAATTCAGGAAAAATATATTTCTTAGAGGTTGACTGAATTACAAGAAAATAATCATTGGGTGAAATGAAAAAATCTATGAGTCACTCACTTTATTTGCATAAGCAAAATAAAAATGTTTAACTCATTATGCTTAGTTTCAAAACTGTTTTAGATTGCTAAATGAATTTTATGTACCACTTGCCCCATTTCAACCCAAAATATAATGATTTATAGACTATATATTCTATTACATTTTTGTATTTCTATGAATAGAGGTAACTGAGTTGTAGAATTAAGTGAGTGTTTTAATGTTGAGTAGGAAATGTTTAGATTTTGTTGGCTTAATCATTTCATTCCAACCATGTCCGTTGTAGAGATATATTCTTATTTGAAAAATGTTTGTGCAGTAATGCTGAATTCGTAGTTACAGCAGATATATGTGACACCTGCCATGTCAGTAATGGCAGCATTTGTGAACTGGTAAGTAGCACTTTCAGGACATGAAGCACAAGGCAATGCTTCATTCATATCCTACTAAACGCAAATTTGATTTTGATTCTTTGGTTAGAGCAGTGGAAATGAAAATACTGCCTTTAACAACAGCCTCTTATTTGCCAGAGAAATAATACCACAGCAGAGCCTATTGTAAACAGAAAGTAGACAGCATTACACAGTAAAGCACAATTCAGCCATGCTTGAAATGTTTGAAATGCAGTCACTACAGTGAGAATGTATATTAACAGGTGTGCAATTGATGACTGACAGATTGAATTAACATATTTTTATATAACTCTAAAGAAAAACAAATAAAGCACCAATGAAGGAACATATGTTCAGTCAAAACATTAGGATGAAACATGTGATGTGTAACAAATCTACTCTGAGGTTTTTGTAGTGTGTGTGTGTGTGTGTGTGTGTGTGTGCATGTGTGTACATATTCACATTTCCTGACTTAAAGCTGTGGACATTTTAATCAGTACACAGGAGATACATAAAGGAATTTATAGCTTAGAAAATTACTTTCTGATAATGCAAATTGGAAAAATTGATATGAAGTAAAGTTAGCACTCTAATAAAGTAACTTAAATAAATAATACTCTATGTAATCATTGAAAAAAATGAATTTTGAATAGCCTTAATCTAGCCAAGGTGTTTGAGTATGGTCTGTTTTACATGTTTGTTTTAGTAGGTAAATCTTCATCAAATGCGTTTTATCTATATGGGTTATATATTTCCTTTCTGCTTCACTAAGTCCACTCTCCATTCCTTTCACCCATGCTCTGTGCCCAGAGAGACTTGCGTTTGTGAAATGAATCAAAGTAATTTCTTCCTTTTGGAATATAATTGAACTAAGCAGAAGTACTAGCAAAAAATCAGTGGTTGGAAGTAGACTTAGTCATGGAACGCTTACCCTGAATTCATCCCTGCAAAGTCATGGTACATTGGCTGAATTCTTTTAGCTACAGCTAATCTGTCCAGGTTCTGGTAACTTCAGGCATAGGGATGGATCCCTTGATTATAAACTTAGGCTCCTTTGCCATCAATTGTTGATTTCTCTTATCCCTACCAGCACAATTTTTTAAAAAATTCTTTATTAAACTCTCCTCAACTTTCAAAGCTAGTGTCATGTATTTACTGATGAATGTACTTTTAAAGAAAACTTATGTAAGTAAATATAAGAAAACATTCACAAGAACAAAAAAAAAATTGAATTTCAGAGGAAAAAACAACCCGTCAATCTATGTCTAATACTCTTTGGGTGATGGAGTGTCAAGGTCATATTCTCTTGGAGGGATTATCAAGCTACCATGTAGCTGGCATTGCTTAACGTCATTTAATATTTTGAGAGTGTCTATGCTTATCAGGTATACTTCATTGATAAAGTATATTCTAATGCAGTTTGTTTCTTACTAGGAGATAATTTGTGAAACAAAAGTGAAAGGTTTTCAGGTTCCTTGTAATCATGCCCTATTTATTATTCCCTGAGAGTTTGCCTAGCGTGACTTGATACCCTTGAGTCTGCTCACTTCTCAGTTCACAGTCCAGACAGAGTTACACAACTGAAAAGGTTAATAATCAAACCTTAAAATATAACTCTTATAGTTTATGTCACTTTGCAAGAAAACAGCTAAAGAGATGAATTTCCTTGGTGCCATCTCTCTGGAACTCTAATATCTCTCTTGAACTAACATAATTTTTAAAACATTTATTATTTCCCAACTTTTTATGTAAATATAACAATCTACAGGAAAACTGTCTATAGCAAAAATTATTGGTTTGTGCAAGTAAATCAGCTCCTATAATTGTGCAGATTTAAAAAACTGAATAATACATTTCCAATAAGCAGTGTTATTTCTGATCAATCACAAATAAAAATTTTAGTAAGTACCCATTTACAATTGTACATTATCTAGGTCAAGGTACACAAGTATATAAAGGTGACAGAGCTTATTACATGACTATTATCCTTTCTCCTCAATATCAATAAGTCAGAATTTATAGATAAAATATGGTTGATCCTGCCCTAACTATGGGCATTTCTATAGACTGCATAAAGAAGATGGCTAATATAAATCTACTCTATTTATTCATTAATGTTGTTACTACTAATTAAGTACTTCTCATGTTCAATGCATATACATACTTGAAATATTTTGAAAGCACAAATTTAAAAAAGAGATTTTATTTTTAATTAGGTGAAAAAAGTCTAGTTACCCACCGTCACTGTAAAAGAAGGCAGTTTTATAGGGCTATCACATTCTTCATTTCTAATGATTTTCTGGATATCTTTTGTAATAAGATAATCCATCTCTGATGATATAATCATTTTTTCACAATGTGAGATTTCTTGGGAATCCTCTCTATATAAAGCAATATGATTGGCATTTCAAAGAAAGCAGTGGAAAATAAAGGTGCATAGCATCATGAAACTTGTATTCCTGAGGGAGAAACAGACATTAAGCACATAATTATGCATTTAATTATTTAATGTTAATAAGTCCTACAAATAATAAGGGGTGCTAAAATGCATGTTTATGGAAGTTAGAATTAATGTGTGAGTTAGGCAAAACTGGTGTGGAAAACAGTGTAAGGTTGAGAATGGAAGGATGAATAAAGAATAAATATGTGAAGATACAAGTAATAAAGAAAAACGTTACATGCAATAAGGAAAAGATGTTTGGCATTAGGAGAGATGGAATGTAAATTATCAGGAAGCTCAGAGCACTCAAGTTAAGCACTCAAAATAATGATCTCATACAATTAACCTCTTTCTACCTAAGTTTTCTTTCTAATTTCTTCTTTAATTTTTATTTTAACTGATCTACAGCTTTTATTAAGATATAAGATTTTTTAAAGATGTTAATTATCTTTAAAGAATTGTGACTCCTCAAAAACATACCTAAGAAGAAAAAAATCATTTGTTCTCACAATCGCTATAGAAATACAAAAAAAATCAAATATCAAACATTTCCCTGTACTTTAAAGATTCTCTCTTTGGCACTTGAGCTTATCTGCAAATGAATCTTTTATAGTGGTCTCCAAGGACTCTTACTTACTGCAGCATTTTGTCTTTCACAGGTGAGAAACTTCAAGTGCCTACAATAATTTTCCTTGAGCCTTTATTATCCTTTCAAAGCAAGTGCAAAAACCTAAAGAGCCATGATATTCATCACTCAGCAAGATTTTTACGTATCTAACATTGAAAGAAAGGTGCAAGTTTGATTTGAGATTACTTTAAAATCCTTAAGAGGACTGAGTTACCACTCAGCAACTTGCCCAACACAGGCTACTTTATTTACAATAACACAGATTACCCTTTGGCTTCAAGAAATTTTATTAAATTCATGTTCTCGTGCATATTCTGAAATTTTTCCTTATTCTTATTGCTAAATAAGGGAAGTGATGCTGAAAAAAATAGTATTTTCATATAGGGCAGAAGGTTTCTGCTTGGGCTGCTACGACAAAATATCATAGACCAGGTGCCTTATAAACAGATTTGTATAAAATAAAGCACATTTGTAAGTATATCTAATTGAAGTTTCTTAAATGTGGCCTAATTTGATTACAGCTAAATTAATGCGGGCTTCCAATATGAAAAGTTTCCCCACTACTAGTTTGGGCTTTTAATTTACCCATCACCTGAATAGTGTACGTTGTACAAATAGGTAATTTTTCATATCGGACCTCTTCCCCTCTCCCCCTTCTGAGTCCCCAGTGTCCATTAAGTCACCCTGTATGACCATGCATAAATTCTTTAATTTTTTTTTCTGAGTCTTACACAAAATCTAAATATTTCTCTCTTCCATTGTCAAGTCGTCTTCTCTACAGTTTATGCTTACAGACATCTTCAGTTTTTTCAACTATTGGAGATAATTTTTCATGAATATTTTCATTTTTATGAAACATTAAAAAACCTTTATGATTTAGATGTTCTGTTTAAAGAACACTAGCAGACATCACTAAAGCCTGATTCAATAGCAAAAAATGCTTAGGAAGGCAGATACGGTGCTTCCCTCTGGAGAGAGTTAGAGACTTTTCCACTGTTTGTTTACAGTCCAGGGTAAGGAAGCTAGAGAGCCTTCTCTCCGCTCCACAGAGACTTGTTTCTGTTTAGATGCCAGTGTTTCTCCCTAGAGGACAGGTTGCATCAGTGTGCTGGCTACCCTATCTAGCTTCAAGTCTCGTAACTCCATTATCCCCTCCTGCAACACAATCCCATTGTATGCATGAGATAACATCATGCTCTTACCTCATTGCCCTACAGAGATTGGAGTTAGGAGAACCAGTGCTATCACTCATGTTCTGTGAGTAATAAAATTGCCTTTTGATCCTAAGACCTCATGTTTCATATCTGAATATCTATATATAATTTAATCACTAGAAACCAAGATTCAAAGACAAAAGCATTAGAACAAGAAAAATTTACTTGCTGAAGGGTAACTTCGCATGGAAGTCAGACATCAAAAATACTGGCTCATCAAATAAACACACCCACATGATATTTCAGAACAAAAAGTGCCCTGCAAAATTATCAGAGTTACTAAGGTAATAATTAACACTATTTATGAAAGAAATTAGCCACTTGCTCACATAGTTTCCATATCCACATAGGATGCAATATATCTTCCAAAATCAGCATCGCACAGCCCAAGGATAAAAGAGTTTGCTTCTTTGTTTGTTTGTTTTCTCATTAGGAAGTAAACAACAAAAATGCCTAAGGTTTCATTCGTTCGGAGGATTAGAACTATAGAACCAGACAGAGTAAAACTACTGTGCTGGTTTTTTGTTTGTTGTTTTCAAAGTGCAACTTAACCCATTCTTTGTTGACTCTGAGAAATTGTATTTATTCCTGATGGCAGCTGAACAAAATGTCAGTTTCGGTTCCCCAGTTCTTCCTTTTGTCAAACCTCTTCTCCTAAGGTACAATTTGTGTACAGAGCTTAATATTGAGATGTTTCAAAGTCAATACCATTGACTTTTTATTACCCAGATTTATTTGTAGAACAAAATACGTTAAATAATACACCAAAACTTACTTACTCAAGAGGTATTGATTAGTAGGCAAAACAATCCTTATTGTCTGGTTAAAAAAAAAGTGGAACTTAGATGGCATTCTAAAGTCTCTAGGCTTGCAGTTTATTTCAAGGAGTTAGAGATATTTCATTTCTCACATCAGCTCCTCTGCAAAGATCAGAAACCAACAACCTTTGAATACAACTCTACCATTTCTTTCCTGTGGTGCCAGTAACTATAAAGGTATTTTCTGAAGGTAATATTCTATACTACCTATGTCTATAGTTTTATAAATTATAGAGCAAATAACAGGTCTGTTTTCAGGTATCATTTTAGAGTGGAGAATAAGGTCCTATGCTATTATTTGTCATATCTAATTAATGAGATTTCTTTTTTTTTTTTTTGAGACAGAGTCTCACTCAGTTGCCCGGACTAGAGTGCTGTGGCATCAGTCTAGCTCACAGCAACCTCAAACTCCTGGGCTGAGCGATCCTTCTGCCTCAGCCTCCCAAGTAGCTGGGACTACAGGAATGCGCCACCATGCCTACCTAATTTTTTCTATACATTTTTAGTTGTCCAGCTGATAACTTTCTATTTTTAGTAGAGACAGGTCTCGCTCTTGCTCAGGCTGGTCTTGAACTCCTGAGCTCAAACGATCCTCCTGCCTCAGTCCCCCAGAGAGCTAGGATTACAGGAGTGACGCACTGTACCCGGCCTCTGTCATACTTTAGATATACACTTGATTTACCCAATTATGTCCTTTTAATAAACAGATATATTTTTAAACCTAACTAAATAATTACATAGCTATCAAAGGAAATGAATACATTAAATGTACTTGGAAAATATTTAAATATTGTTCCTGTTGTTTTGAACTATTTTGTAAACAAGGTCAATTAATAATTATCATTATTTTCTAAAGTGTCATTATTAAGGATTTTTCTGAAATTTATTAGCTTATAAACATAGATAATCACTTTAGTAAGACAATTCGTTTAATGCTAAGGGTTAGTTGGAAAGAGATATCATGAAAATATATGTTTAATTCCTGTTTGTATCAACTTTTAGGTACAAATGATGTGCAAATAATTTAGCTCTTCCATATGTACATGTATATATTTAAAATTTATATTATTCTATAAATATTTAAATGATTACTTCAAGATAAAATACAGACTGCTTAAAAAAAAACAAACATACAGGAAAGAATGTTGCTGAGAAAAGAGGCACAAGGGAGCAGTTACTTATACTTAAGTTGTATTGCGCTAAGCGAGCCCATGCTTGCGTGAACATTATGAAGAAAAGTTTTTGGCTTAAATTATGACTTCTCTCTGTGACAGAGGGATGTTTGCTGGTAATAGAATGAATCAGTAGTTCATTTAGAAGAAAATACTAAATAGAGAGGTGAGTTTAGAGAGGTGAGTTTTTCTGTTAGCTCTAAAGCAGCTGGCTCTTGTCATGATGTTGGGCAAGAAATGGTATCTTCTACTGTTAGAAGTTGAGGGTTTTAATAAATCTATTTGTGTGGAATGATTCTTATTTTATCTGATAACGATTAATGATCAGATTTCTGAACCACATGTTTTGAGTGCCTCTCTAGTACCAGACTAGAAATCTAAAATAAACTTGAATGCTTTTAATCTGTAGCTTAACCTTTAAAATAATTGAAAATGCTGCTTTTCATTATGTATTCTGATTCAGATAATTGGTATTTTCTATTCAGATTGGTTTGACACAAAACCTCCTTACTGCTATCACTTGAGGGTTAATTCTATTTATCAATTTACATTTACAAAAATTTTATCTAGTTTTTGTCCTAAATTTAATAATCTCCTGAAATACAAATATGTATTTTCTTTATATGGCATAGGTGTTTTGTTACAAATAGTAATCTTACCATATAAAAGTGTGCAAACTAAAAAGTGAAAGTATTTTTCAGCTCTCCACTCACTCCCATTCTCTACTAGCGAAAACAATTAATAGTTTGGAGTTTATTCTTCCAGGTATATGTTATATATAAAATATATATAATTAAATATTTGTATTTAATATATAATATTTCATATATTATACTTTAGAGAATTACATTATAATGCAATATATTAAATAAAACTTGGTATCATTCAAGATAATACTTTTTGTGCCTCATTCCATGCTCTTGAATGAAAATATAACTTTTTTTTTTAAAGCATTGGTAAAGCTCATTCTATTTAAATGCATGGAGAAGGACGCAGTTTTTCTTTGATATTTGTTATAATATTCTGGATCAACTGGTTATTTACCTTATAACTGAGCAGTGCCACGTAATTTTAGAGTTAGTGTTTGGTGTGCTATTTATAACTGCCTTAGTGACAAGTAGTCCCACTTTAACTTGAAAAGATGAATGAGAATTGATCTTTGGAAATGCGACATAAAAATAATGTTTTCATGTCAAGTAAAACCTAAATAATGCTATCCGGCTATACAAATGAAAGTTCCACAGTAGTTCACACTTTAAAAAATGGCATCAATATCATAATCAAGCCTTTATCAAGAACTTGGTTTCAGAATATCACTCATCACACTAAATTAATTAGCTAATTGGAATTTTATTGTTTGTATAGTTCCATTAATGTTTAATTTGTTAGTTTAATTTTATTTTATAGCTGCATAGAAACCATAAGAGCTTATATTTAGCTTTAAAAGTATTATATTTAATATTTTAATAAAATACTTGTAAGACTAGAAATTCACAGTAATTTGATTTTTTTCTTTTTAATTTCAGAATATTATGGGAATACAAACATTTTGGTTACATAAATTGCTTTTGTACTGTTTGAGTCAAAGTTATGTGTGCCCATCACCCAGATAGTGTGCATTGTACCCATTAGGTGTGAATTTACTCATCCTCTCCTCCCCCCCCACCTGTTTGATTTCTGATGAATGTTATTTCCATATGTGCACATAGGTGTTGATCAATTTGTTCCAATTTAGTGATGAGTACATGTGGTATTCGTTTTTCCATTCTTGTGATACTTCACTTAGAAGAAGGGTCTCCAGTTCCATCCAGGTTAATACAAGAGGTATTAGTTCACCATTTTTTTATGGCTGAGTAGTACCTCATGGTATACGTATATTACATTTTATTAATCTGCTCATGTATTGATGGACACTTGGGTTGTTTCCACATCTTTGCAATTGTGAATTGTGCTGATAAACATTCGAGTGCAGGTGTCTTTTATATAAAATGTCTCTTCTTTCCCTTTGGGTAAATACCCAGTAGTGGGATTGCTGGATCAAATGGTAGTTCTACTTTTAGTTCCTTGAGGTATCTAATTTGATGCTTTTTTAAAAAGAGGCCATATCTTATTCAGCTTTGAGAGATACTGGCATAGGAAATGGCCTCAACATATATTATGTGATTTCTACTTGCTGCGTAACATACAATTAACTACCAAAATTGACGTAAGCTTTACGTTTTAAACTGCTTCAATGTCAAAAGTGAAAATGAAGGCATATCTAATCCTTTTATGAAATGAAAAGAGTAGTTAAACAAAGGAGGAATGTTCCAATATTATTAATTATCCCCATGAAAATATATAATGTAACATCCATAAGAGTAATGATGGTATAAGTTATTCACAGTGGTTTTCCCAGTGTCTAGAATATTTTGATTGCTCAATAAGTATTTGATTAAAATAAATATATGAATGAATACGCACATAGGTTAATGGCAGATTACCTTACACTGTACATAAATTTATTGTTTTCCTGCCTAGCAAGTACATTTTGATAAAGAATGATTTTGGCAGACACCTGAAAAGTTAGTCTTGGAAATAGTCATTAAATTTTGGGGGAGAACAAAACTATTTAAATTTTAATATGGAGAAAATGCCTTAAGACATTTATTTGAATACTTGTTCACAAATGAATATTATTTAGGTGACAAGCACTTTTAAAGGTTTCATGAGAAAGGCAGAATTTCCAGAATGGCAGAAGGAAGAATGGCCAAAAATTCATATCATTATAAAAACCATGCAGAAACTAACAAAATGTATAAAAGTCAACTTTTTCAGGACTCTGGAATTAACCAAATGCTTTTGGAAATCTGAGACATTCTTATTCAAAACAACAGCCAGACTTTCGTGAGAACCATGAGTTTTTGGCATATTAACTTGTTCTTTTCTCATCCACCTTGCCCCAAGTCAGTAGCAGCTTTTGGCTATTTATTTATTTATTTATTTATTTATATTTTAACTGAAACCAAGGAAAAAGAAATTGTAGTCTTTAAAATGGCAGTCACACAACCATGAAAGTTATAAAAATCAACAACCCCAGTAGCCATTGAAGGGGGAAGGCCTAGTGTGCAGCTCATTCAAAAGCCTATAGCCAGAAAATTTTCATTATTTGATTTATATGGAAATACCCTATCAAAGTCCCATTCACAGAGCTGATAGTTACTTGATTTCATTCTGAGTTTGCTCAATGGAAAATGTCCTTTTTTCCAAGTAATTGCTGAATAATTATGGCAATTATTTAACATTGTAGTTGATGAATTCAACATTACCTGTTGAGACAAACAAGAGGAATATAAAACAGTTATAAAGAAGATAGGAGAAAATGAGATGTCCATAGCGACTTTGAAACCTCCTCATTGTCCTAAGGACTTAAAACTCAGTATATATGTGCAAAACTGTGTGCATTCCTGGAAAAGCCCAAAGAATGCCCTAATGCCTCATTTCTGGCTGATTTTGAAGCTCTGTACAAGCAGGAATACAAACTTCCTACAGGTGCATTAATACACGATCAATACCAGAAAGAAAAGACCATGACAAAGTCTGGAAGACTTATTGATTTAAGGTATTTAGGAAAATCTCTGTCTAGTCATTATCTAATTACTAAGCTAAATGATCAGAGACTTTAGTAACTGTAAATGTCAAGAAACGCAGATTTTTTAGGTTCATTTCAGGAAAGTCACAAAATAAAATACAGCAAAAATAACAGCAACAAAATCACCACCAATAAAAAAACCTAGGGAAGAAGGGAAAGTCTGATATCCAGGCTTGCCATTTATATTATCTAAAACATGAAGTTTTCAATTAAAAATATTTTCTAGAAATATAAAATGAAACATAAATTGTGTCCCATTCCAAGCATCCAAACTGTAAATAGATACTATCACTAAGAAAGAACAGATACTGGACTTAACTAGACAGAGATTTTAAATTATTTATTTTCAATACATTTGAAGAACTAAAGGAAATCATGTGTAAAGGATGAAACAAATGTATGAGATTGATGTCTAACCAAATACAGAATACCAGTAAACAGAGAGAAATTTTTAAATAGGCCAAAAGGGAAATCCTGGATTTGAGGAGTATATTAACTGAAATTTATAATAATCACTAGGGTGGCTCAACAGCATATTTGAGTTTACACAAAAAAGAATTGGCATCCTTAAAATGTATCAGTAGATTTTATTCAGCCTGAAGAGCAGAGAGAAAAAAATAATGAGGTAAAGAGGACAGAGCCTCATAGGTCTGAAGGACACCACAACACATACCAACATACTCATAATCAGACTGACATAAGAAAAAAAAAGCAGAAAGAGTATTTAAGAGCTAATGGTCAAAAACCTCCACATGTTATGAAAAACATGATTTACATGTCCACAAAATTCAAAGACTGTAAGTAATATGAATTCAAGGATAGTTACATCTTGACACATTATAGTCAAGCTGTCAAAAGCTAACAACCAAAAGAGACTTTTGAGAGCAGCATGAGGCAAGGGACTTATGAAATACAACAGATAAGTGATAAGAATAATAGTGGAATTTTCTCATACCAACTGTGGATAACAGAAAGCAGTAGTGTTTGAATGACAGATTTGCATTGCTAAAGAAAAAAGGCCATCACCTAAGAAATCCTTATCCAGCCAAAAATCCCGAAAATGAATAGTTTATGTAGAGATGTAAATTGCAATCCTAGGGCAATCATGAAGAAAATATCTCAAAATATAAAGTAAAAAAAAAATGAATTTAAAAGGAAGAGTAGAAAATGTTTATTTTACACAAAAGAAGGCAATGATGTTAGAAATAGAGGAACATAAAAACTAAGATTATATATATAAAGTAAGAAAGTATCATAAGTAAAGTATCATAAGTATCATAAAGTATGATCATAAAGTATCATAAGTCCTGATTTGTCAGTAATTTCATTAAAAATAAATTGGTTGAACATTCTAATCACAGATTACATATTGGCAATATAATAAAAAATGCTACAACTATATGTTATGGACAAGAACACATTTTATATTTATATATGTATGTATATATATGAATATATATATATACACATACACACACACACATACACACACACATACATATTAGTGACAAGATCTCACTCTGTCACCTAGGCTAGAGTGCAGTGGTGTAATCAGAATTCACTGTAGCCTCAAAGCCCTGGCTCAAGCAGTTCTCTTGCCTAAACCTGTCAGGTAGCTAGGACTACAGGCACATGCCAACCACGCCTGGCTAAGTTTTCTTTAAATTATTTTTTGTAGAGATGGATTTTGCCATGTTGCCCAGGCTAGTCTTGAACTCCTAGCCTCAAGCAATTTTCCCACCTTGGACTCCCAAACTGCTGAGATTACAGGCATGAGCCACTGTGTCCAGCCAGGACACATTTTATATTAAAAGTCCCAAATAAGTTGAAAATTAAAGGATAAAAAATGATATGTCATTCAGATAGTAACCTAAAGACAGCTATCAGAAAAAATAAAATTCAAGAAAAATGTTATTAATGATAAAAAAAGAACATTTTAAATGAAGAAAGTATCAAAACATCAAGGAGATACAATAATTGCAAACACATATGCACCCAATAACAATGCTCTAAAATGCAGAAGCAAAAACAGAGAGAATTGAAGGAAAACATAGAAAGTTTAACAGAAACAGTAGAGATTTCAACACCCAACTTCTGATAAAGGGTAGAACCAACAAGCAAGGATCAACAAGAAAATAAAAGACTACAACAAGACTATAAACCAAATATACCTAATAGATATCAATAGCAGACTTCACCCAATAATAGCAGAATACACATTCTTTTCAAAGGCACATGGAAAATTTTCCAGGACTAACCATATGATAAACGAGCCTCAATAAACTTAAAAGGATTGACATTATGCAAAGCATGTTCTCTGACCACAATGGAATTAAATTAAAAATCAATAACAAAAATAGATTTGGGGAATCCACACATATTTGAAAATTTAAAAAAAACCTGCAAATAATTAATATGTCAATGAATAAATATCAAGGGACATTCATTAGGCAGGAATAAAAACAAAAAGACAATATATCAAAACTTACAGAATGCAGCTAAAGTGTTGCTTAATGTGAGACTTATAGCTGTCAACATCTATATTAAAAAGAAACAGATGACAAAAGATAACCTAAACTTTCACCTGAACAAAATACAAAATGAGGAGTGAACTAAATCTAAAGCAATAAAGTAGGAAATAAAACCTATTAGGGCAGAAACAAATGAAAGAGTGAATAGAAAAACAATAGTGAAAACCAATAAAATCAAAAGTTAGGTCTTTGAAAAGATAAACAAAATTGGCAGACTATTAACTTGACTGACCAAGAAAAAGAAAGATTCAAACTACTAACCTTGGAAATGAGAAAGGAGATATTTCTACCCACTTTACAAAAATAAAAAGCATTATAAGGAAATACTATGAACAACTATATGCCAAAAATTATATAAACAAGATGAAATTTATTAAAAATTCCTGGGAAGACACAAACTAACATAACTGAATCAAGAAGAAGTTGAAATTCTGAATAGACCAACAAAATTTAAAGAGATTAAATTAATAAATTTGAAAATTTTTACAAAGAAAAACCCAGTCTTAAATAGCTTCAATAGTAAATTCTAACAAACATTTAAAGAATAATTAATATCACTACTTTGCAAACTCAAATCTTCTGAAAATATAAGAGGGGGCATTTTCCCATTAATTCTATAAGACCAGTATTACCCTCATACTAAAACAAGACAAATGTGTCAGAGGAAAAAAAAAGAAACTACAGTGCATTATCCTTGAGAGTCTAGACACAAAATACTAGCAACCAAATCCAGCAAGATATTAAAAGGATTATATATCTTGACCAAGTGGGATTTACAGTAGAAATGCATAAGAAAATCATCTGAAATTCAATGTAATATACTATATTACTAGAATAAAGGACAAAATTTGCATAATTATTTCAATATATAAAGAAAAAAC
>CAUYSK010121428.1:0-19551 GCA_963575035.1 Avahi laniger | reverse complement strand
TGGCGTCAGCCTAGCTCACAGCAACCTCAAACTCCTGGGCTCAGGCAATCCTACTGTCTCAGCCTCCCAAGTAGCTGGGACTACAGGCATGAGCCACCATGCCCGGCTAATTTTTTTTTTTCTAGATATATATTTTTACCTGTCCAATTAATTTCTTTCTATTTTTTGGTAGAGATGGAGTCTCGCTCTTGCTCAGGCTGGTCTCGAACTCCTGAGCTCAGAACGATCCGCCCACCTCGGCCTCCCAGAGTGCTAGGATTACAGGCGTGAGCCACCGCGCCGGGCCCCTTGATTGGAATTCTGACTTTAGCCCTTACTAGCTCTGTGAACTTGAACAAGTTACTCTGTGCCTATGTTTCTGTTTCCCGGCTCGTAAATGGAGGATGTTAATGCCTACCCTGCAGATTGCTTTGAGGATTAAATGTATATAAAGTGTTTAGAATAGTGTTGGCATGTAAGTATCCGTGAGCGCTAACTATTATCATTATTATTATGATGTAATTCATGAGCTCCAACTAGTATTTTTCTTTTTATACAAAAAGTGTTCCGAAGTCAGATATGTCTGAGAAATGCTACAACAAACAATGGGGACTTTTTTTTTAAAAGAGTTTGAGCAGGGAGGGTCCGCCTGTTGTGTTTCACTTTCTCTGCAGATGTGCCCATCAAAGACACCCGGCCAAAGTTGGTCATTTCCTTCCTTTGTTCCTTACCTCATGTGTCTGGCTGGAATATTATGTACTTGGCGCATTCTGATTTCAACTTAGGGGAAAAGGATGAAGTTACATATTCAACTATATGATAGTATTGTTCTCAGTTCCACTTCATAATTCGTTTTTAGAGAATATATAAATAAAAGCAAATATCTAATATACAGGCCACTTAATTATACACTCAATTCCATTTGGATTCCAAGTACAAGTTTAATTTTTTTAACAAATGCCTACCTTTATTCTGTGATTAATTTTAATGGTCCTTTTTTTTACCTTTCTTAGCTTGTGGTGGATCATAGTTATTTACTGTATTTACCCTTCAGTTGGGCTTGGGCCAGCTTCCGCCATAAGTTTGTGCTTTTACAATTTTCATTTTCAACTTGCTACCCTTTTTAAATGCTTGGTCTCATACACAGATTGGTGGTTTTTTAATTTTTATTTTTAATTGTGGTAAAATATACATGCCATAAAAAATTTATTATCTTAACCACTTCGAAGTGTACAGTTCAGTATCACCGTATTTTTATTGTTAATGCTTGTTTTATGGGCCTACCTGCATTTAACTTGTGGATTATGTAAACACAATATATACATATCTACTTTTCTAAAAAAAGTCCTCAGAGGCCTGGTAACCACACCCAGAGAGAGGCTATGGAAAGTTTTTCTTTGCTGCTTTTTTTTTTTTTTTTATCAGCTCTGTTCAACAGGAAAAGGTTTAGTTTTCTAGGAAAATTCTAATAATCCGTATAATGGTAATTGCTGTCATAACCCCCCTAGACAACTGACAATGCATTATGTTCCTCTGATACCTTGTCTTTTGTATTCAAAGATAAACATCTCTTTGGTTATCTCAGCCTTCTGGTGAGGAAAGAAGTAGCACAGATAAACGGTGATTCCCTTCTGGCCAACAAGGGAGCCTGGGAAGGAGTTGGTAACATTGGGAGCCCCAGGACATGCTGGGAAGGTGAGCGGAGAGGCCCAAAGCATGCTAGAGAGTCAGCTGTCCTGGGCACCTCTCGAAAGTTCTGGGCTCAGCTAAGTCACTGTGACTCACACAGCTCTGCCTGTAAAGCGCCTATGGTCTAGTCAGGAAGGTAAGATGCACATATATATTTATAGTATGTTTTAAAACTGCTCATGCCTATAATCTCAGCACTTTGGGAGGCCAAGGCGGGAGGATTGGTTAAGGCCAGGAATTCGAGACCAGCCTGGGCAACTTAGCAAGACCTTGGTCTCTATAAAAAATAGAAAAATTAGCCAGGTATGCCTGTAGTCCCAGCTACTTGGGAGGCTGAGGTGGGAGGATCGCTTGAGCCCAGGAGTTCGATGTTACAGTGAGCTATGATCGTGCCACTGCGCTCTACCCTGGGTAACAGAGCAAGACCCTGTCTCCAAAAAATAAATAAAAATAAAAAGCAGTTCAAGGCCATATTCAAGTGTGTCGGCAAATGAACGATACAGATAGTAAAAGCAGAAATCCTGTGGATTGGAGGGTTAAAAAATGCTTCATGGGAGAAGCAGAATTCCTGATGCGTCTTAAAAGATGGGTAGATTGTTGGAGAAACGGAGGGAGAATTAAGGTCCTGCTGCCTGAGAGAGGAAGAGGAAATGAACATAACATGGTGGGAAAACCGGTATCTCCCAAACCATTTTATTATTCGTTTTCATCATCTCGTGAACTTTGGTTGGTTGGATTGGTTTTTGCCATTTTGCTGGCACTCCTCAAATCCCTAAGACAACCTCCTGCATTTACCTTTCTATATTTCTGTGGGCGAGAAACAGATCTGTCCTTTTGCCTTTTTGGGCATTGGTTTCCTGAGGGTAGAGATCATGACTGTGATGTGCAATGTGTCTGGGAAAAATACAAGGATTACTCCTTGTATTCGAGGTTAGATTTCTGTCATGGCAAGAGGTGTCTGGGAGTAGTGTTTCACAGCGATCCTACCCGCAGACACATCTGGGGTGCTCGGGACTAGCCACCTTGGGGGTAGCGGTCTCCCCTGTCACTGATCTTGAGTTTCTTCAGAAAGAGATCACACATAGAGTTTCCATGCTGTGTTTATTCAACAGCAACACTGATCAGTCTGGCCTCAGAATCGGAACTGGCTCAAATCTAGACCCTGAAGACACTGATCAATTTTGTGGTCTCTCCTGAGCCTCTGAGGCCTCAACCATTCATCTGGCTGCTCAACGTATCCTGGCCATGTGGTTTAGCCAAGAAGAAAGGGATTCTGGGCAGAATGCCATTAGGAAGGTTGTCCCCCAGGAAACAACATACCCTTTATTTATGGTCTTTTGCTTTTCCCCCATCAAATCAGATTTTGCATTCTCCCCCTACTGAGGTGAAAGAGACAAAGACTTGCGTTTAATATGCAAAAGCAGTAGCTCACATCCAAATTGCTATTATCCCTGCAAGAAGAGTTCTTTCAGTGCTTCAACATTCTTCAGCTATTTCCTTTCATTGCGTGGGTTACATTTACCTATTTTTTATTGCGAGTTTTATATAGTGTAATCACAAGGAAAAGGAAGCAGTTCTATACTACTATTTTTTTTTCTAACCAGTCATCCCATTGAATTTTTATTAAAAAAATTCTACCCAGATGTGAAAAAATTTCATGTAAAGGAATTTCAAATAAGTATAAAATATGGGTAAAAATTTATATTTTATTTTCCAAGACAGATAATAAAATCACAGACATGTACAAGTATAAAAATACTATTTGCCTTTAATTTCTTTTGGTTTCCTCATCTGTAAAATGAAAGGTTTGCCCTGAATAGATTATTTTTAAGTTTTCTTCTAGTTTAATATTCTGTGGTTCTACAGGAGGGTATTGTGCTGTTTTTTTTTTTTTTTGGAAATTCAAGATGGTAACATCATACAAAAAGAGGATTAGAAGGAGAAACAAAAATTTGGCCTGGAGTAAATTGGTAGCCACCATTTAAGACCCTTTTCTGTCTGTACAGGTTCTAAGAATGGTCAACATTAGCATAAATGGAAGGAAGAGTCAACAGTTGTTTCATATCTACCTGGAGTTTAAAATTTGCAGCCAAAGGTTGCAAACTCAAATGCTTCCAAGGTTTTGCGGCTGGTAATACATGTGTGTGAAGTGGTGACGTGGGTGTCCGAGGGGCGTGGGAGGAGCCACAGTCTGTAGAGGTGCAATTGTTCCCTCCCTAAAAGTATGTAAATAGAGAAATAATAAAACACTGTGGGCTGGGCGAGGTGGCTCATGCCTGTAATCCTAAGGCTCTGGGAGGCCGAGGTTGGAGGATTGCTTGAGCTCAGGAGTCCAAGACCAGCCTGAGCAAGAGTGAGACCCCGTCTCTACCAAAAAGAAAAGGGGAGAAAAAAAAGAAGAGGAAAAAAAACCCACTGTGGTGGCCAAAACACACAAACAAATCTGTGGCTATATTTGGCCCACAGGCTACTAATTTCCCACCCTTAAATTCTAATCCAGCCAATCTCTTCATTTTTTAAGTGAAGAATCTGAGATCCAGAGATGGACAGTAGTTTGGCCAAGGTCACACAGCTATTCGGTGGTGAAGCATGGTACAGAGGCCAGGTTTCTTGCTTCTCAAGTCATTATTGTTCCATTGGATTATCCCTCAGCTCAATCTGCTCCAACTGAGCAAGCCTGCTGATTGTCCAAACACTGAAAACGTTGTGGTCTTGCTGTCTTACTTGAAAATTGTTTATGACAATACCTCCTTCACAAAGGCAAAAGTAGATTGCTGTGATTTGAATATGTCCCTCAGAAGTTTATGTGCTGGAGATGTGATCACTGGTGCAAGTTTGGGAGGTAGGGCCGAATCTGAGTTGTTTAGCCACAGAGACTTTTCTCTTTCAAACTTCCAGGAATGGATTAATGCCCTTAGAAGAAGGGCTCATGGAAGTGGGTTCCCCTCATTTCTCTCTGTCTCTCTCCCTCTCCCCTCTCTCTCCCCCTTCCTCTGCTTTCCTTTCCACCTTCCACCCCAAAGGATGCAGCAGGAAGGCCCTTGTCAGATGCCAGCACCTTAATCTTGGACTTCTCAGCCTCCAGAACTGTGAGAAAATAAATTTCTGTCCTTTACAAATTCCTCAGTCTCAGGTATTCTGTTACAGCAGCACAAAATGGACAAAGACATAGATCTATGTTAAAGTTACTTTCAAAAAATGTTGATATGTTGTCATTATTAAATCATGAACACTCTAGAACAGTGCTATCCAACAGCCACACAAGTAATTTTAAAAGGCCAGTAGCCACATTTAAAAAAATAAAATCAACATACCAAAAATATTATCACTTCAACTTGTAATAAATATAAAAAATTATTAATGAGATATTGACATTCTCTTTTTCATACAAATCTTCAAAATCTGGTGTTTTATAATTATAGCACATCTTAATTAGGACAGCCACATTTCAAGTGCTCAATAGCCACATGTGGCCAGTGACTGCCATATTGGACAGTGTGGTTCTAGAAGGTTCTTTGTTGTCCCATCCTTACCCCATTCACACCCAACCAGGGAAGAGAGAAAGTCCCCAGAGGCTTGTCTCCTTCAAGCCTTCAATTGCTGGTTAGTTAAATCCCTAAGCAACGGCTGAGTCACTTGCAACTGCTGAAGACAATTTAAGGAATCTGTCTCAAAGCCAAGAACAAAGTACAAGGAAGGGAGGCAAGTCCTTTGGGCTAGATGCCTTGAATCAGGAGGAAGAGTCTGCACTGAATGAGGAGCCCTCATGTCAACAGAAAAGAACCCAAACTCTGTAAAATAATTTATAGCAGTTTATTCTGAGCCAAATATGTGTGACCATTGCCTGGACAGCCATGCCTGAGAAGCCTTGAGCAAGTGGTCGCTCCATGGTTGGGCTACAGTTTGGTTTTATACATTTCAGGGAGACAGGAATTACCTGTGAAGCCATAAATCAATACATGGAAGGCATATGTTGGTTTGGCCTGAAAAGGCAGGGCATCTCGAAGCAGGTGATGACAGGTTATAGGTAGGTTTAAAGATTCTTTGATTTGTAATTGGTTAAAGAAATGAAGCTTTGTCTAAAGGTTTGGAAAGTTTTAAGTTAAGGAAATCTGTTCATCAGAGACAAGACACTGGACTATACGGGACATATATACCCAAAGTCAAGTGATCTGTTAAGTAAATTGATGACCTGCAGGTGTGGTTAACCTTTGTCTTACACAGCCTTAGGCTTGTTAATTGTTTTATATCTTATGGTTACAAAAAAATAACTCCAGAAGGGACAGGGCATAACTAGGTGTGTCTGACCTCCCTTCTTCTCGTGGCCAGCAACTCAGCTTTAAGGTTTATTTATTTGGTTTTTTTGAGGCAGAGGAATCCCCCTTGGCCAAGAGGATATCTATTCAGTCTGCTGGGGAGCTTAAGATTTTATTTTAGTTCATGCCCATGTGGGAGGGAAGGAGACAAGTCATTGTCAAGGGTATGGAGGAAAGTTGAGATGAGAAATGCACCCCCTTAGGGTCGTTTCCCTCCAGAGCCACTGTGAAGGAGGTGTCTACAGTGCTTTGCTCAAGTCCTCACACCCTCTCTCATTTTATAGAAAGGAAAATAAGGCAGGAGACGTCATGTACTTGCCTGAGGTCACGTAGCTAGTAATCAGCAGAGCTGGTACTCAACACCCAGGTCTGGCTATGTCGAGAGGGTCTCACACTATCGCATAAAATATGCGTGATGTTTGGCGATTACATATGTTTTATTGTCTGCATGACCGAATGGTCTATTTTCAGGCAATTTTTGATCTAAAACAGTATCAGTGCTTCCCAATAAAGTAGTTGTTTCTTAATCTTTCTCTTTGCTGTTCCTTTTCACCCTCTCAATATTTCTGGTGGACTCCTGGGAGCAAAACTGTATAGAGTGGGGGCTGGGAGGCTCAGAGAGCAAAGAAGTAGGAGGCGCATGGCAGGAGTCAGCAGGGCGGCTACCCACATAGGAGCTGGCTTGCCTGGGGCATCTGATTTGGGCTGGGAGAGGGGGGAAGTGTCACACGCTTTGTTTGTCTCAGCACGTCCTACCAACCTCAGTTCTGTAGTTGGTGAGTTATTCCCACCAGGTAATTCATTTCACGGGAGGGAAGGCATTTTCTCCAGCAGACCCTGTTAGACTGAAGCAGGCCGAAGCAGGAAGCCAGATGGCGTGGCCGCTGGGCCTGCAGTCTTGGGGGCCTTGTCCCCTGTGTTTGACACCCTGGCCCCCGCTTTCCAGCTGGAGCACGTTGGACAGTTTACTGACATTTCTCTGCCTGCCTAAGAGTCTTCATTTAAAAGACTGGATATAAACATGGTTTTACCTGATAGGGTTTCCAGGAGGATTAACTGAGAGGAGAACTCGGAAGTGCCCGGAGAGTCAGCATGCCATACCCCGGGCTGCACACGGCATGAGTGCCTAGCTCAGCGTCCTCACCCGGGATTGCCCGTCAGGATTACCAGGAGAGTTCATTCAAATACAAGGGCCCAGCCTGATTTTCCCAAGAGGGGGAGGGGTTACGAACAAGTCACAATTGTCCCCCTGCCTTGGCTGGCACTGGTGTACCAGAATATTAAGTCTTTACCCGAGCGGTGCCAAAAATACCAAAAGGCCAAGTGATGTAGTGGGAAAGACACGGGCTTTGGCGGCGGATAGGTCTGTGATGTAACTCGGGCGCAGTCACTTGCTGGCTACGTGACCCCAGGGAAGGCATTTCATCTCTCTAGCCTCAGTTTCCCCATCTATGTGGTAGAGATCATGATAGTTTTCTTTAAGCTTGTGGTAAGGATGAATCTAGGCCCAGCAGAGCCCAGTGGTCGGCCAGCGCCGTCAGGATGGAGCCCTCACTTCACTCAACACCAGCGCCCTCTCAGAAGAGGGAAATGGGCCTTCTGGAAGCATCTCTGGTAGCAACTGGGCTGTTTAGCCATCAGCTGGCGTCAAATGGAACGGAACTTTCTGTAGGAGGAACAGCTGCCAGGTCATGCGTGGGCGGGTCACTGAGGATTGGTGCTAGCTCAGCCGTAGGGAAGCCAAGTGGGACAGAGATAGGTAATGGGAGGGGACCCTTGGCTTCTGCCTTACTGAAGAATAAACTCCTTCCATTTCCTGGAGCTAGGATCCTTCGTATTAACCTAAAGGGTAGTCCCTTCCTGCCAGTGGAACAAAAACATCCCACTCAGGCCAAACCCTTTCGAAGAGGGAAGCGAGCCCTCTGAGTGGTGGTTATGGTGGTGGAGAAATTCCCTCCCACCCCACCAGGGCAAGAATCTCTTTGACATCTGCCTCCATTCGCTTCCAATGTACAGCCTCATGATGGAGTGATTTAATTCTCAACATTAAATGCACAAACAGATTCACACATATTATGATACAAAACCAACAATGCACCGGCAAACCAGAAGTTCCGAGGCTTAGTCTAGAGCCGAAGAGATAACAGATTCAGCCATTGTCCCCTCCCCTGTTTCCCATATTCCACCCCATCCCAGCCCCAACACCCAGCAGTACACCCTCATCCGTCCAGGGGAGGAGGAAGCCCCCAAAGGGGAGATCTCCCCTGCTGCTTCTCAAGATAGGGCCAGGCTTTACCAAGATATCTCTAGCCACAAGACGATCTAACAGGGGATCCCAGCAATGGGGACAGAGGATGGCACTTTGGAAGTCAAATTCAGCTTTCTTTGCTGTTGTCTCTTTGCTACTCACATTGTGACTTTTCTTGTGCTTGAGCTCTTGTTGACATTTTGCCTTCACTCTGGCCATGGCTGCCTCCTGGCCTGTTTCCAGGAGTGCACGTATCCTGTCTCTCTCTCAGGGCTGCCAGAATGTAGTTCCTCCTCTGACACACTCCTCTTCCCATCCTCTTTACTCAGCACCAAGACTCTCCTCAACCACAACGGCCGGCCCTGCGGAGCGGCTTGTTATTGCCCGGGCAGGGAGACCCGCTTGGAGAAGGGCCGCTCTGTGACAGTTTCGCTAAAAGGTGGCTCTGTGTGTCTCTGGTTTGACTGGGCAGAGGGCAAACAAGGGACATGGGGGCAGAGGCACCAGAGGCTTCCCGGCTCCTCCCCCAGGCAATGGGAAACACCTGAGGTTTGCAACCTGAAACCTGAATTCGAGAGACAGACCTTCCGCTTACTATCACTGCATGATCCTTGGGCCATAGTCAGGCCCGCGAACCTCGGTTTGTGTATTTGTTTATTTCCTGGAAAAGGTAATGAGATTTCCCCTTCCTGCCTTACAATCAAAGAAGTTGTGACAAAGAAATAAGATTTATGAAAATGCTCTATAAAGAAATACGTGAATGACAGCTATTATCCTTCATGAAGTGTTTGCCCTGGTGGGTTCGTGGTGCTGTGGTTCAAATGCATCAGGCATCTGCTCTGTGCCAGGCCCTGCGCTAGGGCTTTCCAGAAGGACATAACCGGGATGTGAAAAGAGTGTCGTGAAGGCAGCTCAAAGAAGGGAGCCTTTCATAGGCAGCACCCAGCCTGGGGGAGTCCTAGGTGTTCCTGTTGCTAGAGCAGTGTGCAGCCTTTCATCTTTTAGAGTTCCAAGTAACACGGAAGTCATCCTCCTTTGGCTTCAAGACGCCCCCAGGCCAGTCTGTGAATGGCTCCCTTCTTTGGGCTGCTCCGTTTGCACCCATTGGTGCTGGCCACCAGCTCCAGGAATGCTGAGAAATAATCAAATGTAGTCTCCGCTGAAAGCCACGCACGGATCGTGGAGACTGTGTGATTTCAAGTATCAGCGTCCATTCTAACAGTAGGTATTGTAGGAGGAAAAAATGACAGTGTTAGCTAAAACTTGCTTTTACCCATAGGCCTGACACTATTCCAAGTGATTTACATATACTAACTTATTTAATCTTTACAAGAATCCCACCAGGTAGGTTGTATTATTATTCTTATTTTACAGATGAGAGCACTGGGGCAGAGAAAGTTTAAGTAACTTGCCCAAGTCTCTCAGATTTGAGTGGGGGATCCATGATTTGAACCCAGGCAGTCCTGCACCAAAGGAAACTGGGCATGCTGCCAACCTTGAGTGCAGCCTCTAGGAGCGCGCATGGACTCTGCCCAGGAGGGGCAGCACACTCTGACAGTATGAGCTCTGAGTGACCTCTTACTGGTGGACCACCTCTTCCTCAACTTGCCCTCCAGAAACATCAGGTCATTAGCAGTTTTCCAAGAGCTGGGGAGAAAGGAGGCTTTCCACTCTTCATTCTAGTTCATTAGACTTCTTGTTAAAGGACAACTTTAAAGAAACAAAAGGTAAATTTATGACTCTCCTACAGATATAAAATTAACACGTTGCTATGGTTTGAATGTGTCCCCAAAAAAACATATGTTGGAAACTTAATTCCCAACGCAACAGTGTTGGGAGGTGGGGTCTAACGGCAGGTGTTTAGGTCACGAGGGCTCCACTCTCATGAATGGATTAACAGCGGCTATAAAAAGGCTTGAGTCTGCAAGTTCAATCTCTCACTCTCACCACATGGATCCTTCCACCTTATGACACAACCAGGCCTCCCCAGATGCAGCCCCTTGATCTTGGGTGTCCCAGCCTCCAGATTCAGGAGCCAAGTATATCTCTCTTCATTATAAATTACCCAGTCTGTGATGCTCTATTATAGCAGCATAAAATAGACTAAGACATGCGTTAAAGATTTAAAAAACTTATTATCAATTAGAGGACTAGATGGATGTTACAACTGGCTCAAAGGAATCCAAGGGACAGATACATTTATAGATCAGGAATATTGAAAATAATTTGAGAATGAATATAAAACCGGTTTTTCTGGGGTGAGGAATGGGAGCATTCTCACTCTACTGGACAGAATTTATTTGCACGTCTATAGATAAGAATTATTTTGCATTGCTATCGGTTCTCTACTAATTACAGAGTTATAAAATAGAGCAAAGGCAATGAAAAGGTAGAATCACATAATCCTAAAGGATGTGTTGTAAACAATGCATAGTTTTCTGTTGGAGACAACCAGTAATATTTTTTGTAGCTAATTTCAAATTTCCTTACATTCAGCATTGCTAGAATATTTGTAACATGGTTATATCATTGTATTATTTTAGTAATTAGCATATGATATGTTAACTGTATTTTTTAAAAAAGACTATAAGTTCAACACTCCATTCTCTCACGTTTTTCCTGACCTTAGGACTTCTTTCCTTTCCTCATTCCACTGATACTAATTTTATTTACTTTATATTTTCGTTTGATAATTCTGATACCTGAAGTATTTATAATCTGATTCTTCTGTTTGTTGTTTCTGTTGACTCTCACTCATGGTGCTTTGTTTTCTTATGTACTTTGTGTTTTGTTTTTGAAAACTGTGAATTTGTATGGTTGGGGAACACCAGGAACCCCAAAGTTGATATAAAAATAATTTTAAGCTGAAGACATTTGAAATTCAACAGATGCAGGGGAAAAAAAACCTTCTTAGAGCTTTCTTTATCGTACTAAAAGCAGCAACTTCTGGGAAATAAGGCTGCTATAAATTCCTCTTCAGGACAGATTTACTCCCAGAAGGGAAAATGTGAATAAAACCTCCAGCAAATCCCTTCTCCAGGGCAGTTTTATGGCCCTGAAGGGGACAAAAGGACCACTGCATAACTATTAATATAGGGACAAACATCATCGCAGAGTTTCTTAGCTCCTGGTGCTCTCCTGAAAATCCATTTATCTTTCCAAATAGTCATTTGTTCCCTGTACGTGCCTTTCTCCCCGTCCCGTTCACCCACTAAGATGGTATATAAGCCCCAAATTCTAACCACTCCTTTCGAGTTACTCATGACTGAGTTTTCCCATGTATATCGGTGCTGCACAAAAAAATACACTCTGCTGTTTTCTGCTGCTAATCTGTCTTTTGCTGGTTTAATTTACAGGCCTTCACCACTGAACACAAGAGGGTAGAGGAAAAATGTTTCCTCCCATACAACATTCCCTTGATCTTTTCCTACTGGAATTTTTTGAGCCCTGATAGAGGAAGGTGTATTCAGAGAGGATTTACATTTGCTTCTCCTGGGCACCTGGAATAATATATAGCCACGATCAATTTAAATGAAATTCTTGACTTAGTTTTCTAGAACATGTAAGTAGAGTGAATTTGGACCCCAAATCTGAGTTGAGGGCTGGCTTATGGTCACATATATCTCAAGGGGACTTTTTTTCCTTCTCACAAACTGGAGGCAAAACAAGTACATTCCTTTAAGTCCCTTTGTGAGGTCCCCACTCTCACTGTAGCTCAGCCCTTTAGAAGTCCCAGCTTTGTGCTGGGGTCTCTGATCTGACCCTTCAGCTTCTGTGTGCCTTGTGGTCGCTGGAAATTGATAGTTTCCCCCCTAAGGGTGCCTCTGGCTTTAGCATTCACTTATCTCTAAATTTGTGCTATTACTCTGATTTTTTTTCACCTTTTAGTTTCTTCTTGTCCCTGTGTGTATGTGCGTGTGTATACCAGCTCAGCAATACATTTTAAAAGTTTTAAAAATGTTATTCACATATTTTTAGAATTTCTAGTCTTCGTATTTCTGGACATAAAAGTTATCTGTTATTTCTAAAGTAGTAGTGTGGGGTAATAAAATAAAACTGGGATTTGGGCTAATTCATTCAAAATGGCTACTATGTGCCAGGCACCGTCCTAGGCACTGGTGAACAAAATTCTGCCCTTGCCCTCAGGGGAGGAGGCCCGGTCCAATCTCCTTCACGAAGTCAAAACTGGATTGAATTTGGGCTCTGCTGCTTATCAGCTGTATTAACTGAAATGCATTTCTTAACCTCTAAAGAGAATATCAATACCACATGGACAGCAGTAAGGATTAAGTGAGCTAACCTGTGGATGTCAGTTAGGATGATCTCTATGCAAGTAACAGAGCCCCCAGCTTACTATGATTTAAACAGTTAGAAATCATTGTAATCACATATTAGGAAGTCCTAGGCTCCAGAGGAAAGTATCAGGACTCTTGACTCTGCTGTCCTCTAGGTGTTGACATTCATCCTTAGGCTGATAACAAGATTACTGCAGCAATTTCAGGAATCTCATCTAGATGCAATACCCAGAGAGAAGGCCATCTCTTTCTGTGACTTTTTCCTAGAACCTTCCTTTCCCAGAACTTTCCTTCCTGTTTCATTGGCCAGAGTCGTGTTATGTGACCTTTCCTCAAGCAGTTCTTGGCAAGGGAGATGGAAATACCACGGTTGGCTTAGACTAATCAATACTTACCTTTAGAACTGGGGACAGGGTCAGCTTTCTCCAAGCCTCAAAAGGGAAGAGCAGATGAACAAAATTGGGGTTCCATTCGCAAAGAAGAAGAGAGAAATATAACACAAGTTGAGCAGGCCGGCCGCAGGTCCTACTGCAGTCTGCAAATGCCAAGTACAAAGACCAGTACCTAGCAGGTATATGCCCAAGAAATGACAGTCATCGGTTTTCTCAGTTGCACCCAATCTACACAAACTGGTTTGAGGGCAACATCTTAAAGCAGCTCTTCACTTGGAAATCAAGTCATTTGACAGGTGCCGATGAAAATTTTTTCAAAAACTTGAGACAGACAGCGTCCAGAAGTAGCTGCTGGCTCTTCACAGCTTGCGGCGCATTGCACAGCAGAGCGCGTCGCCAAGCAGGTGTTGCGGGATTGGATAGCTGCTCCTTCTGCTTTGAGACCCCAGGGATCTGGTGTTTCTCTCTTCTACCCTGGCAGATCCTCTGAACATCGAAACAGCCTTCGTTCCACAAATGGCAATGAAGTCTCCCCCGGATTAGAGCCCACACACGCTTCATGCCTGGGGAGGGACGACTCCCAGCCCCGTCCTTTCACCTCAAATGAAATATAATAAATATGAAAGTAAAACAAAAGACAGGCAGACAAAAAACAGACTCAAAAGACAGAATTAGAAAGACCCATGTGCTTTCACTAAACAAGAGAGAACACGAGCAGGCAAAGGGGAAACACCCCTCTGTCTACTGGGCACTGAGAAGTCAGGATTTTTTAAACTATATTTTAAACGTAAACATTTATTTCTTATCCTCTCCTTCTTGGAGAGGATACGCAATAAATAGTCCTCTTTTCAGCAGTTTCTTTATTCGTCTAGAGGCAGGAGATGACCAGAGGATCTTTCCTCCTTAAGAAACACCCCCTCCTTCCTCAACTCCACACCCCTGCCCTAGGAATCCGTGACTCCAGGAAACAATTTCAGATAAAACAATTCCAGTTACTGGAAAATCATAAGGCTTTCCTCCGTGCGTTTACAACCGCCTGCCCTCTGACCCACCAATAAAAGAGCTTTACTAAGTGAGCGTAGCACCTTTTATGTAACCTCAGCATGACCAGTAGACCCATCCACCCCAACTCACACTCCTCAATCATACTGTGATGAAGGTTGAAACGGATAAGCGGTTTTCGAAGTGTGTGTATGTACCTATGTATTTACTTAAACAACAGAACATCACTTCAAATGACGACCTCTTGTGTGGAACTTTGACATAAAATTGGGTAAAACGGAGATGCTTCCATTGCAGGAGGGTGGGCGTGGACTGAGAGCAGGAGGTCTTTGATGTCCTCATGGTCACCCCAGCCAGGTTTCCCAGGCAGTTTGGCAGCCACTGGCCTAGCTGTTCGCTAAGGCACCTTCAGATCTAAAACACTAAGATCTTGCTCTTTCTTTCTGAAAAAGAGAGTCCAATTCCTCTCTTCTAGTTCTACCCAGGAGCACGATACACCTTGATACAGAAGGAAGACACGAAGTAGCAAAGAAAAAATTCCCTTACTAGCATTATTTCTCTTTCTCCCTCTTTTTTTTTTTTTTTTTGGAATTTTGAAAAAAAATTTTAATAGTGAGCCATACAGGGAGTAATATAACTCACACCTACTACTCGTAAAATTACAACTTGACGTAGTTGTCTCAAATAAATTTTTTCAAGTCAGGAAATAAAAATCTGGCAGATAAAGTTCTCTTAGTTCATCTCCCCAGTCCCATTTTCCTCCTTTTCTCCCCAGATAAACACTAGGAAGACAGGGCAACACACGTAACCTAAACATCTGTACCCCATATTATGCTGAAATAAAAAAAAACACTAGGAAGACTAAATAATGGTCCCCCAAAGATAGCCATGTCCTAGCCCCTGGCACCTGTGAATATGTTGCTATGGCAAAAGGGATTTTGCAAATGGGATTAAATTAAGGATTTTGAGATAGGGAGGTTCTTCTGAATTAGCCAGCTGGGCCCAGTGTAATCACAAGGGTCTTTATGAGAGAGGGGCGGGAGGGTCAGAGAACATGCAGTGATGACGAAGCAGGGGCTGCTATGATGCGTCCAAGAGCCAAGGAATGCAGGCAGCCTCTGGAAGCTGGAAAAGGCAAAGATTCTCCCTGAGAGCCTCCAGAAGAACATAGCCCTGCCCGCCAGCAGAGAACGTAAGAGAATGCATTTGTGTTTTTCACACTACACTACCGGTGTGCGCTCACCTCTTACAGCAGCAACAGAAACTAATCCAACAAGTTGGGTGAGTTTCCATCTGGCCCATGTTTTTATACTTCAACTAGATAGATAGGTATATAGAAACAGAGAAAATAATTTTGTTTCATATATTTTCTACACTCATTTGGTGTCTTGAGTATATATCCACTTGATGCGTAAATGTCTACTTCATCCGCCTTGACTTCTCTGTATAGTATTTCCTCCTATGACTCTACCACAGTTTATTTATAGGGGTCTCTAAAATGAGCATTAGGATACTTCTAATTTTTCACAGCAATAAAAATCCTTGTAAATATTTCCTTATACACACATCTCCTTGTGTATATCTGCAAAAGATCCACTGCAATATATACCTAGAATTTGCAGATTCTGGTTTTACTCCAGCCTCCAGATTACATGATAAAGTTCAAAATCTTCAGCATATGTGCCCAGACTGTTAACAGGGACTGTCTCTGGGACGGGAAGAGGGTTCAGGGGAATCAAGGGAAGGTAAACTTTCACATTGCCCTTAATCCTTTGATGTCGTTTGGATTTTTTACAGGCATATTTTATTACTACATTAAAAAAAAAATGTTATCCAGACATTTAGGACTCCAAAATAGAGGTCGAAAACCATTGATCCTCAGGCTGAATTCAAACATTTTTTTGTTTGTTCCACATGGGATTTTAAAAATATTGAAATATTCATTTATATTAAATAATTAGGAGATTTCATATAAAAACTCAAAATTCTGGATTCTCTTAAAAAATTAGAAGAGTTGGAAACATTAGACCTGCATTTTCACGTGAAGGTGAAAGATGAAGTTGGGCTATTCCCACATGAAGAGGAACAAGTGTCCTCTCATTTTGCCATGGTCCCCACCTCTCTCTATTGCCCACCCACATAACTTATTTATTTTATGCTCTGGCCTCCTGTAGGCATTTGAGTTTGCCACTTTAAGTAGAGTTGCTGGATAAAAAAACAGGACTTATACTTAAATTTTAATTTCAGATAAATAACAAATAATTTGTTGGTATTAATGTCCCAAATATTGCTGAGTGTCCTGTATTTTTATTTGCTGAATCTGGCAATTCTAGCTATCCGCAGTTCTCAACAGCCTGGCCTCCCCTCATTCCAACTTTATCACTCATTGCCCTCATTTATAAGCCCTGAGTTCTGGCCAAATCAGATTGCAGTTTCCCGAACATATTTGCATTCTTCTCTTGTCTTGGAGATCCTACCTTTGCTGCTCTCTGGTTACCTGAGATTAAATCAGCACCCTTCAAGACCAAGTCGAAGTTCCAGCCCCTGCAGAAATGTCTCTGCCTTGGGGATCCCATCTTCCTCCCAATTCCCATTGCTCTATTAATAGAACTCACTTATTATTTATCACTTTGAACCCCAGTGTTCCTTATCTTTTCACAGATATCTCCCCAACTAGATTGTAACCTTTGCATTTTTACTTATCCTTGTATCTCTCATGCCTCACAAATGATTTGTACAAGGGAGGTAATTGATAAGAGTGTGTTGATGTAAGGATGATGTGTAAGTTAGCTTTTCATAACAAACCACCCCAAAACTTGAGGATTTAAAATAACTGTCTTAGATAACTGTTTTAGTCAGATTGGGCCGCTATAACAAAATATCATAAACTAGGTGGCTTAAACAATGACTTATTTCTGACAGTTCTAGAAGCTGGGAAGTTCAAGATCAAGGGACCAAGAGATTTGGTGTGTGATTCATAGATGATGCCTTCTAGCTGTGTCTTCCCATGGTAGAAGGGATATGTGAGCTCCCTTGGGCCCATTTTATAAAGACACCATCCCATTCATAAGGGCTTCATGCTCATGGCCTCATCTAATCCTAAGTAGCTCCAAAAGACCCTACTTCCTAATACTACCACATTAGGGGGTAGGGTTTCAACATATGAATTTTGGGGAGACAGCATTCAGTATAGTTCATGATTTTGTGGGTTGGTTGTGGTTCTTCTTGTCTGGACTGGTTTGGTTGGGGCTGGATGGTCCAGGAAGGCCTCACTCATGCATCCGGGGCCTCATGTGGAATCCTGGGACGGTGGGTATGGCTGGAGCCTCTTTCCACGTGGGGCTGCTCATCCTTACAGAGGCAGGAACAGGCTTGTTCACACGACGGCAGAAGGGTTCCCACCAGCAAGAGCCTCTGCTTGTCTTATTTGCTGTTGTGTCATTGGCCAAAGGTCACATAGCCAAGCCCAGATTCGATGGGTAGAGAAACAGACCACAGCTTGTTGGAAAGAGAGACAAAATCACATTGCCAAGGAGCATGCAGAGAGGCAAGATCCAGTTGGAGGCTGTTACTGCAACAATCTGACTCAGATGATAATGAGAATCCAGTTCCCATTGTGCTTAGAAATTTCAAAACTCATCTCAGTTCCGGAAGTACGCTTGGTCTTTGCATGTCAGTAAAACTGAATTTCTTTTGGTTGGCCAACTCCTTCCCCCAGGGGCCTTTCCCATGCTGTTTGCTCTGCCTGGAATGCTCCTCCCATCTCTTTGCCAGGCTAATTATTACGTTTCCTTTAAGTCCTTCCTAAAGTCACTTCCTTAAGAAGCCTTTCCTGATTCTTCAGCACAGGCCAGTTTTCGTGTTCTACACACTCACAGCACCATGGTGCTGTGTTAATAGCACTTGCCACCGCCATCATGGATGACTTTATTGTGCAGTTATTTGTTTAGTATCAGTCTCTCTCTCTCTCTCTCTCTCTCTCTCTCTCTTTCTCTCTCTCTCTCTCTCTCTCTCTCTCTCTCTCTCTCTCTTTCTCAACCGAAAGAGCTCCAGGGCAAAGACTGAGTCTAGTTTGTTCACTAGTGAATTCCCAGCATCTAGCACCATGCCCAGCATAGAGCAGGTGCTCAGAATTGGAGGAATAAATGAATGAAACTATGATGATCTACAATGTGCTCAGTGTGGAATAGGCGTGTTCAGAAGCCTGTCAGAGTAGAAGTCATGAAAACCGTAACCCACTGGGGATTGGGTAGCATAAAATGATTTGAGAACAACTCAGGACCAAATAGAGAGTGAAATACCAGATGCCGGACTGTAAATGCCGGGGGAGATCAGGAAGAAGGGAGCCAGATAGGCCAAGAGGTCACTGAAGGTTTCGCATAGGAGGCAGCACGAGCGAGGTCCAGAGGAGGAATGAGATTTGGATGCAGTGAAGTCAGGGAAGGAAACTAATAAGTGAAGGTCACGAGTTTGATCCTCCATAGCTCCTATTATACTCGTACCCTCCTAAGCTATTGATCACAGGACAAAGCAGGCAGGAGAGTAAGTGGAGATGGTTCCGGGGAGCCATTCCTGCTATCGCTGAAACGGCTTCAGAAGGTTCTGGTTCAGAAGAAACTGCAAAGTCAAGCGCACATAACAAACAGCTCATTCAGAGACCAGATTCCTCTGAGCCATTTAAACAGAACCACAGTAAACATCTGCTTCTACTCGTCTGGAAACATTGTGGTCCGGATGTTCTCTCACTCTTTCTTCTCTTTCACTTTTAATTATTTATTATGAATACTTGCAAATATACACAAAGGAAAGAGCACAAGAAATCCCATCACCAACTTCAACACGCATCAGTACTTTGCCATATTTGTGTCATCTCTCTCCCTTCTCAACCCATTTTCTCTCTCTCTTTTTTTTTTTTTTTGCTAAAGCTTTTTAGAGCAAATCCTAGCTACCATAACGCTCCTAAATACTTCATCTCTAAAAGAAATAAGGGCATTTTCTTACACAACCGCAACACCTTTTTTGCACCCAACAAATAAAACATAATTCCTTAATAATCATTTAATATCCAATCCATATTCAAAATTTCCCGATTGTCTAAAAAAAAGTCTTTTGACAGTTGGTTTCTTTGAATCAGGATCTCAACAAGGTCCTCACATTAACTTAATTGACATATCTCTTAAATCTCTTTTAATCTAGACTAGGGATGTTCTCTTTTAACTGGGGCTTCTCTTTGCCAACAACCTGCCTCAGAGCTCACAGCCTTTATCTCAGCCCTGGATTGGCAGGGAGCTGAGAGATCAGAGGCAGAAGGAGTGAAGTCAACCTGGGGAGAGGGCGGGAGGGATGGAGTGAGTGGCAGAGTCCTTAGATCTTACGAAAAGAAACTTCTAATCAGCTTCAGGAGAAACAGATTAGAATAAGAGACTCTTAAGAACTGGAGTTGAGGGGGCCGGGCGCGGTGGCTCACACCTGTAATCCTAGCACGCTGGGAGGCCGAGGTGGGCGGATCGTTCTGAGCTCAGGAGTTTGAGACCAGCCTGAGCAAGAGCGAGACCCCGTCTCTACCAAAAATAGAAAGAAATTAATTGGACAGCTAAAAATATATATAGAAAAAATTAGCCGGGCATGGT
>CAUYSK010121426.1:0-12799 GCA_963575035.1 Avahi laniger | reverse complement strand
AGCAACCTCAAACTCCTGGGCTCAAGCGATCCTCCTGCCTCAGCCTCCCGAGTAGCTGGGACTACAGGCATGCGCCACCATGCCCGGCTAATTTTTTCTCTATATATACTTTTAATTGTCCAGATCATTTATTTCTATTTTTTAGTAGAGACAGGTCTCGCTCTTGCTCAGGCTGGTCTCGAACTCCTGACCCTGAGCAATCCACCCGCCTCGGGCTCCCAGAGTGTTAGGATTACAGGCATGAGCCACCGCGCCCGGCCTTAAATGTTCTTCCTTGACTGGATGTCACCCACCACTCTCACCCTTCAGAAGCAAAATCCACAGCACAAGACGTAAACCCTGAGCTAGGCAGAAGTTTCTGAAACTTCCAGCAGTTGCACTGATGACAGCCACATGCATGCAGTGCGTGCTCTGTAAGGGGTTAGCTGGATAAGAAAACAGAAGCTTGCTAATGCTCCACTGCCTTCACCTGTGAGCCCACGAGCCGAGCGATTGTGAAGAACTGTAAACTGTGAAGGATTACGCTTTCTGCCGTTATGTGCACCTGAAGCAAGTTACTGCCAAGCTTATCTGAAGAGAGTTAGAAAACACTGGCCATAAAACAGATTCAAAAAGACAGGTGAGAAAACACGCTGAGTTATTTGCAATGCTATCCAATCTTCATCACTTGTACGCTTTGAGAGCTGGCAGGGTCTGAACGTCTACCTGTTTGAGAACTACAATTTGGAAAACAGTCTTCCCCATTCCTGCTGAGACGAGGAAGTCTCTGCAAACACTTCACGTGCACAGCTCTGAAAGTGAGATTTTGGGCCCATATTTGGAAAACTGACTCTCTAGCTCTGTTTGCGCCCGCAGCCCAGGGAGCTGGGCAAGGCACAAGAGTCGAATGGTTAGATGGGGTGAAGCCAGGACAGCACTGGAGAGACGGGTTAGAGTCTTTTCACGGCACTGGGGCAGGTATAACCTGCACAGCCTGGCTCTTGCCTGGAAGACACACCTGAAGCTACTTCACTTCCCCTTGATTTCAAGATCACAGTAAGAAAGTAGGAGGAGGCAGCAGGGAAGAAAAGGAGCGAGGATGGTAGAGGTGTGTGTACCTATTTCCTGCTGGAATTCCCTCGGAGCACAGAAAAGAGGGTGTGATCATTGCCAAGTGCATCAGGTGAGACTCTGGAATCCACTGGTGGGAAACCCAGAATATATTTTATATTAAAGACAATAATTCATACTTTAAATAGGCTAATTAACTTAATATTACTTTACCTCCAAGGTCTCATGTTTTGGTATTAAAAATCTTAACACTTTAAAAAATAAAATTGGCCTCACATGGTGGCATGTACCTGTATTCCCAGCTACTCGGGAGGCTGAGGCAGGAGGATCACTTGAGCCCAGGAGTTTGAGGCTGCAGTGAGGTATGATCATGCCACTGCACTCCAGCCTGGGTGACAGAGCAAGACCCCATCTCATTCATCCATCCGTCCATTCATTAACAAATAAATAAAATTGGCTTTTTATTCCTCACCTATATTCATCTTTGCAATCCCAGCACTGAGTATCACCATGATCTTCAGCAGACCCTATCCGACATCTGATAATTAGTGAGTTAATGGATGGTGTCCACGAAGTTTCAACCTCACGAACAAGATTCCCTATCATGGACACTCATTAGTTTATTATTGCACACAGAAAACTCTGCAGACACATGGTTTTGTTTATACGGCCAACAATGTTTTGGAGGTGATAAAGAGAAATAAGTATACTGAGTTCTCATCTTTCAAGGCTCAACATTAAAACTTACTCAAAACCACTTTTACATCAGGGAAAAAAAAACTATTTCACAGTAGATCCCAAAAAAGTCAGCCTGTTTATAATTTTGTTTTGGAGGCAGAGCAGAAGAAAACATCCTGGAAAACATTGCTAAATTCTAAAAACAATCTTAGAAAGCCAAAAACATATTCAGCCCATTAAACTAAGTGAAAAAAACAATTCATTTCAAGGCAATAAAGATTTAAACAGAAAATTCATGAAAGATCAAGAAATTCCAGGTGTGGCTCTGTTGTTTAACTATTAAACAGACAATCCAGACTTCCAATGGTTAACACAGAACAAGTTTGCTTCTAATTTAATGTCCTTTTCAGATCTCTGACTCTATAATAGACATCTTCCAGGCCAAAAGTTGCCAACTCTTTCTTGTCTGAAACAAACTCGTGAATTTTCTGGACTTAGGTAATTTTTTCCCCCTCTTCTTTAGCTGTAAGTTGTCTAGTCCCTTCAAACACATTTAATAATATACATTAGTATACAAATAAAAACATACATGTTTATATATATACACATAGGTCATATGTATTTAAAATTTTAAAAAATAAGTACAGACAACTGCCAGGTGAAATCCATTTAAATAATAAGAACTTCAATTTAAAATGAGTTCAAAATTCATCAGTCTTTTATTTTGTAAACTCAGTAAATACATGACTGTCTGCCAACCTAACGAAAGGTGACTTTCACAAATTCATTTTTAAAATCGCTAAAGCCTAGACAGCCGGTTTTCCTCTACACTGGGGGAAGTTCCATCTGCTAAGCTGCACCACTTGTCAATGCACAGACATTGCTGTCAGTAATCCACCAGCACCTATTTATCGTAAACCGTTTTCTAAACAGATGAGAAAAACCAAGATGATTCAAATAACTGAGCTGCACCAAACCAAATGCTCTAATAAAAATGACTGGTGTGTATCAATCTGGGTCATTTCCCTACCTCCATGCTTGACGACCTTTGACCCATCCCAGAGCAAGAGTCATCTACCCAGTATCTGAACACAAACTGGGGCAGAGGATGGGGGCGGGCGAGACAGGGAGTGTAAGGAAGTGAAGGAAATTGTGTAGTCAGTGCCTACTATGTGCGAAGCACTGAGCTATACACTTTTATACACATCGTCTTATTTAGTCCTTACAACAGTTTTATGAAATAGATCTTGCTTATAGATGCATCACCCCAATCTCTGTCTCCATCGTCGCATGGTAACCTTCCTCCATGTGTGTGTCTGAGTCTACGCTTCCCCTGCTTACAGGGACACCAGTCAAACTGGATTAGAGCCCACCCTGATGACCTCATTTTAACGTACCTTTGTAATGTGCTCGTCTCTAAATCGGGTCACATTCTGAGCGACTGGGGGTTCGGACTCTAACATATCTTTTTGGGGAGTGGGGACAAAATTCAACCTGTAACAGACAGGAAGGCTTGTTCTAGTTGTGTCTTTTAAGTCAGACCGTAAGTCTCCTAAGGGAGATTTTTAGATTTTTAAAGAATCCCGAGGGCCTCAGAAGATGGGGGGATCTTGTAGACAAAGTGTCTGTTTGACAACCTTGGTTGGAGCTGATGTTAAATGTGGTACAAAACGCAGTTTTGTTAAATTTCATATCAGCGTATGATTTCACTAGAAAGAATCTCAAAGCAGAGGAAATGGTTTGGGAATTAGACTTTTTGGCACTTAGCTTTTCCAATGAGCGTGTGGAATGATGTAAGGTTTTTTTTGTTTGTTTTTTTTCCTGAGAAAAGGGTGAGGAGAAAAAAATGAAAAAAAAAAAAAAAAGACATATTATCCTTCCTTCCCTCCTGCCTGGAAAAGGGATTCTGAACATACATATTTTTTTCGTTTCATAAGCTAAAGATGTTCCTAAGTTTGGGGTGATATGAAATATAAATTAAGTACAATTTGTACCCCAAAACCCTTCTTAAGAATGCATCTTTATGATTAGGGAAGGGTGTGGGTATAAAAGAACAGCAGGATGAAGTTTTTCTGAGATGACAGAATCATTCCACACCCTGATTGTGGAGGTGTTTGCATAAGTCTACCTGAGTTAAAATTCAAAGAACTGTACACCAAAAGTTATTTTTACTATATAATAATTTTTAACGTGATATTTTTAAAAACTATTAGTTCTTATTTAGTGTGTACAGCGGACCCTTTGAACTGTGCAGAACCCACTTATACTCAGATTTCCTCGCCTTCTGCCACTTCTGAGATAGCAAGATCAACCCCTCCTTTTCCTCCTCAGCCTATCCAACATGAAGAGGAGGAGGATGAAGATCTTTATGATGATCCTCTTCCACTTAATGAACAGTAAATACATTTCCTCGTCCTTATGATTTTCTCAATGACGTTTTCTCTTTTCTAGCTTACTTTACTGTAAGAAAACAGTATATAATATTAATACACATAACATAAAAATATGTATTAATCAACCATTTATCAGTATGGCTTCTGGTCAACAGGAGGCTATTAGTAGTTAAGTTTTGGGGGAGTCAAAAGTTATACCCAGATTTTCGACTGTGCAGGGGTTCAGCACCCCTAACAGCTGCATTGTTCAAGGTTCAACTGTATTTTTCAATAATTTTAAGTGACATTAATCCCAGTTTTTCAGACAAGGAAAGTGGCAGCTCACACAGACAAAATAACTTGCCCAGGTGGAAGATATGGGATTTGAAATCACATGTAGCTGGCTCCAAAACCTATATGCTTTCCCCTTGTCCCATGATGCCACAAAAAACCTACTGACGTAATTAATGTGGATATGCCTGCTCCCCCTCAGAGCTGCAAATCCTTCATCAAGAGCAAAGGTGCTGTCAGAGGGAGCACACACAGGCCTGACAGCCTGCACAAAGAGCACAGAACAAAACATGGAAACCCATCCCACCCACATGACGTCACTTCTTGGGTACACTCTCTTTGGTAGCAGATGTCCAAAGACACCAGACTCCGTGCTACACGTCAACAATCTTGTCTCTGATTGCTAGGGTAGGTCCATTCCACATAAAAATAATAACCATCTGCCTCCCTTAAGAGTATGTCTTCAGGCGTGTCCCAAGGCTCTTTGTTTGATACTGAGTGTGGCCTCTGCCACCATCACAGCAAACAAGAGGTCTTAGGATGAAGTGACAGCCACTTTCCCAACATCTTCACCCCAAATAAAATGTCATGAAGTCACCCAGACCATCTCGCTTAGGACCGAGGGCTCAATTCACTGAACCAATAACTAAAGAAGAATCAGAGTGAGGCCATCCCCTAAGTGACAGCAAACTATAAGACTTTCTTCTTTTGAAAAAGGTTAAGAGCGATGCTTGCTCTTGGCAGACTGTTCTAATTCTCATGCAAATTGACTTATTGGTCTGGTTTCCATTTTTTTCAAGCTCATATGCATGCATGTTTATGTATACTATGTACACAAATCCACAGCCACTTATTTCTTCAGTATGAAAACTCAAATGATTTCTTATACTTACTGCAATGAACACACCAACGATCGAGAGTTGTATTTCACAGTCCCTTATTAGCGATTATGACAAAAAGTTTATATGTATCTTTTAATTTCATCACTTAAATTATTTCAGGCTGGAGAAACATCGAACTTATCTTTATATCCATGCACGGCAATTTCAAGTAGAATGCCCTATAAGTTCTATTTAGTTTAGAACCAACTTGAAGTAAAGTGAGACAAAATAAAATGCATAACTTAGAACAAAAAACAGGCTTTTGGTCTCACAAAACCCTTGAAATTTAACAACTATCACAGTCTTGGGATGTAACCGTTGCTAAGATTCTTCTGAATGAATTAAAAAGCAAACAAAATTTCTCCTATTACTTAAGCCATGTGAAGTTGCTGCTTTTGTAGGTTGAAAATGATTGGATATCAACAATTTCACGCGGTTCAACCTAATAAAATGGTCAATCACACAAACTAAGGTGGAAAATCTGGATCAATCTCCAGTGACAATGATCCTTTTACCAAAATATTCATATACAAAGGATATAATCACAAGGTATTAACATATACCAAGTTAATGTGAAAAAGATATGTTTCAGGACATCTGAGAAAATTATATTAATCAGAACTTATTTTTTAATTAACTGTGATATATAATCTACATATAATAAAATTCACTAAGTGTAGAATTTGATAAGTTTTGACAAATGTACCCAATCTTGTTAACCCCCATCATAACCATGAGGTGGGATATCTCCAGCACCCAAAAAAGTTCCCTGTACCCCTTTGCAGTTAATCCCTTCCCCATTCTGGCAGCCCCTGACCTGCTTTCTGACCCTAGATCAGTTTTGACATTTTTAGAACTTCATATACATAGATTCACGTGGTATGTACTCTTCTGTGTCTGGCTTCTTCCAATTAGCATAATGCTTTTGAGATTCACCCATGTTGCTTTATTAGTAGTTCATTTCTTTTTATTACTGAGTAGTATATCAAATCTGCTTATCCAGTCACCAGACAAGGTGTTTCCAGTATTTGGCTATTATGAAAAACACTGTTATGAATATTCATAAGTCTTTTTAAAACAGATTTTCATTTCCCTTATGTGAACACCTAGGAATGAAATTGCTGAGTTGTCTAGTAAATGCATGTTTATCTTTATAAGAACCTAACAAACTGTTTCCCAAAGTGGTTATACCATCTTCCATGCCCAATGGCAATATAGGAAAATTCCAATCATTATATATCCTCACCAACACTTGGTATGGTCAGTCTTTTTAATCTTAGCCATTCTAGAGGGTTTATAATAGCATCTCCTAGTGGTTTTAATGTACATTTCTCTAATGACAAATGATGTTGCCATCTTTTCGTATACTTTTCTGTGATTCATATATTCTGGGAAGTTTCTATTCAAATCTTTTGCCCATTTTTAATTGGGTTGTGTTATTATTAGTTGTAAGAATTTTTTTTAGTCAGATATGTTTTGTAATATTTTCTCCTGAACTATGAGTTGCCTTTTCATTTTCTTAATAGATCTTTTGAAGATCAGACGTTTTTAATTTAGATTAGGCAATTTTTTTTCTCACATAGTTTCTATGCTAAAAAAAAAAAAAATTTGTGGTTAGCAGGAAAGGAAAGATGAACAGGCAGAGCACAGAGGATGCTGAGAGCAGTGAAACTCTTCAGTATGATACTATAATGTTGGATACATGTCATTACACGCTTGTACAAACGCATAGAACACAGAACGCCAAGAGTGAATCCTCGTATAAAGTAGGGAGTTTGGGTGGTAATGGTGTGTCCATGTAGGTTCTTCAATTGTACCCAGTACCATTCTGGTGGGGGACGTTAGTGGTGAGAGAGGCTATGCATGAGTCGGGGCAGGCAGTGTACGGGAAACCTCTGTACCTTCCACTCAATTTTGCTGTGAACCTAAAACTTCTCCAAAAAATAAAGTCTATTTACAAACTAAGAAAAATCTTTGCCTCTCCAAAGGTCACAAAGAGTTTCTCCTATGCTTTCTTAGGAAGGTTTTATAGTTTAAGCTCTCACTTTTAGATCTATGACCCATTTCCAGTTAATTTGTATGTATGGTGTGAGGTATGGGCCCAGGTTCATTTTTATGAGTACACCTATTTAATTATTTCAGCACCGTTTGTTGAAAATAATATCTTTTCCTTGCTGAATTATATATGCACCTTTGTCAAAAATCAACCAGCCACATACATGTGGGTCTGTTCTGCTCCACTGATCTATTTGTCCATACTTGCACCAATACCACACTTGTCTGGATTACTACTGCTTTGAAGCAAGTGCAACAATCAGGCTGTGTAAGTCCTCCAGCTTAGAATACAGTCCTTATATTTAAATCATTTAATAACTGGTGGCTAGCTCCCCATGGGACACTTCGGTCCCAATGGATGTATCAAAGGACCTCCAGCTAACACTGTCACTCCTTCCATCTGCTTTATTTTTTAAACGTTATATAATGTGATGCTGAAACTGCCTCATCTGAAAGATGACTTGAGATTTCTTTTAGCTTTATATGTGAATCACATATTAGCTACTAAAAAGGGTATCTCGTTTCCAACAAATCAATTCAGAATCCACTAGATCATTCCAGTGGGACTCCAAAGGCCTTCCTCTATTTCCTGCTTAGATGGGGCATAAAGAATTCCTGCCCACATGACCTCCCCAAGAATGGGCTCTCACCTATACTGTTACCGCAGATGGCCTTTGCCCGTCCCACTAGCCGTGACTTTCTGCATTCTTGGTCTCTAGTTCTCCGATTTTTCCACACCAAATCATCAAAAGGTTTCTAACCTCTGCTTTGATCATTTGATTCCCACATTTTTGGCCTGCCTCTGAGAATCTCTCCCCCAGCATGCTGATCCTTAACTCAGACCAGAGTGTGGGTTAGCCCTAACCAGCCATAAACACAAAGAAGAAATGCACAAACAAAGTCATTTTCTGCTCGCAACCAAAACCACTGCGAATGGCTCTGAGGGCTGCCGTCCACTGCACAACTCAGTAGGCACCATCCGCACCAAGCCACAAGATGGTCCTGTCCCCGGTTCCTCCTCCTTTTGGCTCCTCCCTCTCATGGGAGTAGACACAATGTCTTCACACTGAAAGTTACCAAGGAAAAATAATTTTAATGCTCCTTGGACCAAATTCACATCATAAATATTCGTATGTTGACCTTGATGGGTTTCAGACAAGACAAAATGCAGAAGCCTACAGATGACTGTTTCGGTGAGATCGCTTGTTACATTTCTTTTTCCTAAAATACTCAAACGTGTATTTATATCATCTTACAGAACCACAATGAGCATAAAATTAGCTACTCTCTTCCTTATAATTGGTACCAGCTACCTCCCAGATGGTTCTGAAATGTATTTTCTCGTGTAAACTGTGTTTTCTCAGTCGCAACCCAGGATAAAAGCCCTTGGACTTCGGGTCGCTTGGCAGATATTTCACCTTTAAATTCACGTACAGGCTCTAGGGAAAAAAGGAGAACAAGGGAGGGAGGAAGGGAGGGGAAGAGGCCTGAGATACGATGATATCATAAAGTTATATAACGTGATGCTGAAACCGTCTCATCTGAAAGATGACTTGAGATTTCTTTTAGCTTTATACGTGAATCACGTATTAGCTACTAAAAAGGGTATCTCGTTTCCAACAAATCAATTCAGAATCCACTAGATTAAAAAAAATAAAAATAAAAATAATAAAAAAGTTTCACCCTCAAGATGTAGCTCCACTTAGTTTAAGAAACAAAACTCAAATGGCAAAAATTAGAAACTCTCGAATCTGACATTTGAAAAAGGGTAGGTATAGGAGAGGGGAGGAAGGAGACCAGGAACTTACCCTAACTCAGATGCAATCCAAACCCCACCAGGGACACTGCCCACCAAAGCCCTGGGGAAGCAGAGTTACGCTGAAAAGCAGCACACGACACATGACATTCATGACTCCCTGGAAAACTTCTCTTTGTTTTAGAAAGTGGCTGTTAAGTACAATTTCACATCACTCAACTGTCAAATCCTAGACTATTTAAGGTGAGCTGCCTATAACCTCTCTGAAACGTCTAGTAATTATCATCAAAATGGAGTTGCCACTATCAAACCAATCTGCCACTTTGTCCAACCACTTTCTGTTCCCAAATCTGACATGCAGTATCTTAGCAGAATTTAAATTTCATCATCCAAAAAGATCAGAGGCCTGGTTTATATAAAACAATGGGTGTTCTATTATTTTACTCAGAAAGTCAGAAAAACGAGGGCAGTGATTATTCCTTTACAAAGTAACTGTCCTCCCCACCCTTTGTTCGGTCAGCTTGGTCTGCTCTTCTGACAATGCAGCCGCAGGAAAAGCGTCAAACCATGCCATGCTCAAAAGGAGGCGGGATGACAAAGCAGCTTCAATTCTAGTTCCCCCAGGACTTGGCTGGGCAGTTTTTAGAAATCTTTACTCCTGGCAAAGTGGTTTTATTATTCTCTCTCTCTGCACAGGAGAATCGAGAAAAGGCAAGCCAGGGAACCCAGGAGTGCTCCTCTCTGCCACTGGGCTGATACCATTTGGGTGTCACCCACTTAAAAGGTGCTCTCTCTCTAACCCATCACTGTTTTCTCAGAAGATAAAATTCAGGCATTGAAATGGGGACCTAGGAGAGAGCTCTGTGACTACCTAGGAAATCCTGGTAAAAAGGATCTGTGACACTAAATGGCATCGAGTCTTCCCTAGTCTTCTACACGTTCTTGGTTTGCCTGTTTGTTTTTTTAGAGATAGGGTCTCGCTCTGACACCCAGGCTGGACTGCAGTGGTGTGATCATAGCTCACTGCAGCCTTGAACTCCTGGGCTCAAGCAGTCCTCCTACTTCAGCCTCCTGAGTAGATGGGACTACAGGCATGCACCAACACGCCTGCTAATTTTTTAATTTTTTTGTAGAAGTGGGGTCTTGATATGTTGCCCAGGTTGGTCTCGAACTCCTGGCCTCAAGCAATTCTCCCGCTTTGGCATCCCAAAGTGCTGGGATTATAGGTGTGAGCCACCACACCCAGGTTCCTACACATTCCTATAAGCAATGAGTGCCTCTCTTATTTTCTGTAGAAGACAGAACTGCATGAGTGGGATGGAAAATGTTCATGTGACTACTCGGATCTCTCTCATCTTGGGAACTACTCTAATAAGCAATCGCCTTGAGGAATCCTAAAGTAAAATCATGTATGAATCCATGAATCAAGAAAGTACAATTTACTTGTATAATTCACCTTCGTTAGAGAACAGGGAGACATATCTGATGCATAACTTTTAAGGTATAATCCCATCATTTACAAATAACTAACTATAAATTTTGAAGGTGACACTGGAGAGAAAAGAGAGAGACAGGTATGACCTATTTTTAGCTTATAGTTCAGCTACATATATTAATATTTACAATACATTTCCTATATTACTAAGATGCATTAGTAGAATAGAGAAGGGAAAACAAATCAGGTCTTCAGATTAAAGGAAACAAGATAATAAAATAGATGGATTGAGCTCCTAGTCTGCGCTAGCAGAGAATGCAATTAAACAAGGCTATGGTTTTATTAAAATCACAATGGTTATTAGTATACATAAACCCACTAAATTCTTCACCATATAAACTTTGTTACATTTTTGTAGCAAAAGTTAAAAATACACTCTCACACTCTGGTAAGTATGCTTTTAACTGTTTCTAAGATAGCAAAAATGAAACAAACATTCCTCAGATACCATAAAAGGAGTTACATATGTACCAGCCTGGAGGTGACACATAGAAAAAAAATTTTTAAATAATATTACTCTATTATTAATCCAACCTCGGGATTTTAAAATTAATGCAAGTTACTATTTCATGATAATGAGCTAATGGTAATTCAAAAATTATTAATTACTACACTTTTTTAGTAACGACTTAAAAACTCAGAGATTTGATGAAAAGACCATTTGTTTAATTCTGCCCTTTAGTCGCAGCATGCCTTTCCCACCACCAAGGAATGGAACTCAGTTTCTCCATGGCCCAGAAGGAAGGATTCTCTTTCTCCTCTGAACTCTTATGGCACTTTGTCTGGATTCACTTTTTACCATGTCTTAGGGTTGCACGCAAGTCTGACCCCCCTTCTGGACCAAGCTTCCCGAGGACAGGCTCTGAGGGTGGCTCCTGCTGAATCTCCCGTGGTGGCTGTCCCTTGCGACAAGGCCTCTGTAAACTCTTGGTGAATTAATATAGGATTAAATGAATAGATATCTATCCTCACGTAAACTCTAGATGTTATCCTGTTTCTCCATATCGCATGAGCATTGCATTGCACCTTTTAGTTAGTAATATACACAAACTAAGTTAAACAATTATGTTTGCAATGATTTTTTAAAAATCCACTATGAGCTAAAAACCATAATTCATCACAGAGAAGGAAAGCCCAACACTTTAACTGTAAATTGGTTACCTAGTGGCACTCTGATGACTACACCGGAACCAGTCTTTGGTAGACAGGCACGCACTTCTAAACAGAGGCGGCCACAAGGTCTTGGACTCACCTCAGTTTGGAGCTACTCCCAACTCCTTGGATCGCTGCCTTGGATCACCCCCACAAATGACAGATCACCTTATGGGAGACGAGGCAGCTCATCAACCCACCAACAATGAAACACATGGGAAGGGCCCTTTCTAATTAATTAGTCATGTGCCAGGATGACATCTGTGTCTGGGAGGTTCCTCCCTCATAAAGTAGGTAGTCGCCTTCACTCCAGAAAGAAGCTATAAACGACTAAAATAAGCAATGTGACAACTGGCTTCCGGTTAACAGTCATCACTATTTACGTGTGTGAAATTTAAACAGTACCTTTGCTATCTCACTAAGATCCTAAAGGAATCTTTGCTAGGAGAGGAGAGAAAAGGAGAGAAAAAGGAGACAAACATTCTCAGCTGCATTTCATATATATATATGTAATTTTTTTTTATTAAGAGGCAGGGTCTTGGCCAGGCAGGGTGGCTCACGCCTGTAATCCTAGCACTCTGGGAGGCCCAGGTGGGAGAACGGCTTGAGCTCAGGAGTTCGAGACCAGCCTGAGCAAGAGTGAGACCTCATCTCTACTAAAAATAGAAAAATTAGCTGGGCATTATAGTGCCTGACTATAGTCCCAGCTACTCTCAAGGCAGGAAGATCGCTTGAACCCAGGAGTTAGAGGTTGCAGTGAGCTGCCAAAATGCCACTGTACTCTATCCGGGGTGACAGGGCAATACTTGATTAAAAAAAAGAGGGGGGGGCAGGGTCTTGCTCTGTTGTCCAGGCTAGAGTGTAGTGGTACAATCACAGCTCACTGCAAGCTCAAACTCCTGGGCTCAAGTGATCCTCCTGGCTCAGCCTCCCAAAGTGCTGGGATTATAGGTGTGAGCCACTTCGTCTGGCCTCGTTTCATATTTTTTAATCCTCTCTAATTTCATCTATAGCCTAGAGAAAAAACAGCAAGAGAAGAGACCATCAGCATGTTCCTAATCATTTATTT
>CAUYSK010121425.1:0-55010 GCA_963575035.1 Avahi laniger | reverse complement strand
CCAGCTAGAGCACAGTGGGGTCCTCATAGTGCACAGCAACCTCAAACTGCCAGCCTCAAGCCATCCTCCTGCCTCAGCCTCCCAAGAACGTGGGACTACAGGCGCATGCCACCACGCCTGGCTAATTTTTATATTTTTTTTTGTAGAGTCGGGGGTCTCTCTCTTGCTCAGGCTGATTTCGAACTCCTGAGCTCAAACAATCCACCCGCCTCGGCCTCCCTGAGAGCTAGGTGGAAAAGCTTTTAAACCAGTGTTTCTCAATGAATAGTCCAGATGCTTCCTGCGCCTGACTCACCCGGGGAAATTATAACACATTCAGCTTCCTAGCTCTGTCCCATAGCATTGAATCAAACTCTCTGGGACTGGGGCCCAGGGATCTGCATGTGATTCTTCTCACACTGAAGTTTAGAAGCTATTGCTACAAAGGAATGGAATGACTTACTGTTAGAAGAGCTGGTGCCCAGAGGTGAAGCCCTGCCTGTGGAAACCCACAGACCAGGAAGAGTGATGACAAATGGATGTAAATACTTCATCTCCAACCCACAGGGTAACAAGAAGGGAGAACTCAGGGTGGTGTGGCTGAGCAGGGAGTGGTGGCCATGAGCTGTGAGCTCTGAGAAGGTCCTTCACAGCCTAGAAAGATTTAGTAAGGTGCATGAGGAATATTCGAGGCTGAGATTTTTGAGGAATTCTGTGCAAACTTCCTAGGGGAAAAGCTAAAAAATTGGTAGAGATTAAGCCGTGTTTCCCTGTGTTTCTCTCCTTTGGTCCAAGGGCCTTTTTCTTACCTCTTCCCTTTGGCCACTGGGTCCACTTTCTTCACCTGGTAAGGGGAGAACATGTATCTGTAGCTGCTGCTTTGGCAATCTTAAGCGAGGCGTGGCAGAAGACTGCCCACCTTATCCCTCCTCTTTCCTTGGCCCCCTCCTCAAACCACCATGAATTCCTTCACTCAGAAGCATTTGCCATTCCTACCATCCCCCAAAGTCCTTGGTCGGCTCTTTTCATAGCATTTTGCTTGTATGTTGATACCCAGTAACCTTTTCTGCAAGATGGGGATATTAATTATGCCATCTGCATCCTTATTTACCTAGCAAAGTGCTATGGACTGTTCAACACTCATCTCAGGGCACTTCCCTAGAGCGGTCTCCTCCAGCCTTCCCCTTTCCTGAGCCTGGCTTCAGTACCTTGCTGGGTTCTCCCAGATCCCCCATTGTTTACACTCACATTCTTACAGTCTAAGTAGAGGTCTGTCTTTCCTCTGGACAGGGACTGGGGCTCAAGTGACATTGCACTCTGGCTCCTGACCCAAGGCTGTGCTCCCCTTCCCAGGGTGGCTTTGAGGGTCAAAGGATGATTGATGTGTGGAGGCTCACTGAGGGCTTCTCTGCAAAAGTTCTTCCTCTCTTCCCTGGCTCTCTTGACAGTGGAGGGCACAGGGCAGGCCCATTAGGCAGAGGGGACAGAAAACCCCAGTACCTCAAGCTCCTTGGCTGGGTCTGGAGAAAGAGTGGAGGGCTATCCATTTGGGGTATGCGGTCCTTCAGGACCAAGAAGGCCACCACACTTCCCCACCTATGCCAGTTGTGAGTCAGCTCTAGCCTGGGTGGCCAGAAGGGCTTTAGGGGCAGAGTTTTCCTCTGGGTCTAGGAAGTTACCCTGGCTGGGTGGTGCAACTCAGGTACCAGCGTACGCAGAGGGCCTCGGAGGAAATGGAGGAACCAAACACTCACTAACCAGGCTTTGGTGAAAGGAGATAGGACAAAACCCAGTTCTGAGCTTAATTAAAAAGAGTAGTTAATCCCTCCCCCAACAAATGCAGATCACCCACAAAGGAGAACAGGACCGCCAGTGGCCAGGAAGACTTGCAGCCTTATAAACAAGCACTTCGGGATGTGCAGGGCAGCTCCGCTATGATCTGATAGAATGACTATTGTCAAGAAGGGCTGTTTTTCCATGTTTTTGTATCCTTTTCTTCACATTTTCTTTTGCTACCTAATTTCATGCATCAGAGGTCAAAAGACAAAAGGTCAGGCCTGGTTTAGAGGCAGCAAACTCCCCACCACCAGGAACGTGTGTCCAAGGAAGCAATTTAAGACACCGCCTGCAGACACCGGCAGATTTTCATTCCTGCCTAATTCTCTTTTGTCACTTCATGGGGTACACGAGTCTACATGTAAATTGCATCAAAAATGAGACAGCAATTCCTCTACCAAAGTAGAAAAAAATTGTTCCCCTTTCAATTCACCAAACTGTTTCCATCTCATTCCTTGTTTATAAGAATTTGTGCCTAACATGGAGAAGCCCATCTTTAAGCTTATAGCCATGCAGAGAACCTTACACGTATATCTACCTATCTATACATACATGTACATGAATACTGTAAAAATAAAATTTGAGTACATATTCCTTAATTGTTTTTTGTGGAAATTTATAAAGATCTCTCCAGAAAATTACCAATACTAGTTCTGAGAATTGTTTTAATTGAAATTATAGCAGCATTTTAGTGTGAATAATTTAGCATGATTATTTTAGTATGTATTTAGTCTGAATATTTGGTCCTCAGACTTCATATCTTTTCACCGTTCTGTCTTGGATTCCTAGATTCTAATAATCTAACAATAGATTGTTAGAATTTCCTTATGATAGGTAAACACTACGTGTTTCTAAAGAAAATACAAGGTCATGATTTCCCATTAGAAATATTTGCGTGAGTTAGAGGGAAAATCACTTTCTTGTTCTGAGTCCATAAGCTCCTCATACTAACTTGATATTCCAAATGGTTTTCAACTGACCGAAATTAGAGAACATCTTTAATTTTTCTTTTTGTAGACAATTTTTTAGTAGATTTCCATTCAATGTCATAAGGTCTGACCCGTACCTCCAGTAAAAAGTGAAGAAGTTAAGGCTTTGGGAAGTGTCTATGGTGATTGCTAGACACTGGGGCTGACTTGGGGGTGCATCTCAAAGGCACTTTGGACCCAAGCCTCGCTCATCTTTTCCATCTTCCTTTGAGCTGAGTTCTGGAAGAAGCTACCAGCAAATAGCTGGTCTTGTTGCAAAAAATAGATAATCAGCAGAAAATCTGAAAGATTGTTAAAACACAGTTTTATTTCAGGCATGTTCTCAAATCCTGGCTTTATATCCTGTAGTCCCATGACCTCCTGAAAAGACTTTCTCCCCAAAAACAAAAATAAAAATCAGCCCATAACCTGCCCTGAGAATGAGGTATTCACTTAGCAATCTGCAGGTTCACACTGCAAGCTCCAAGGAAAGCGCCCCAATCCTGCTGTGATCTTCTGCCACAGCTCGGAAGTTATTACAGAAAAATGGAGAATGAAGTAAGGGAGAACATTAAAGGGCCTACTTAGAGGTGCGCTTCACTTCTGTTTAACATTCTGATCTGCGACCAAAACTATAAGAATCGTTTAGCCTGTGCACTCACCCTCACTCAAATCACTTGTGAAGTAGGCTCCTTTATGTTCCAATACTTCATGGAATCAAATTATATCACATTAAAATGTTATTAGTTTAAAACACATTAAATAAATGTAAGTCTGGGCTGGCACATGAATATTTAAAGCTCACATTACACGGTGAAATAGAAGAAAAAGGGGAGAGGAGAAGAACTAACAGTTCATTGTATAAATACTGATAGAAATAAAACATCCTACCTGTAAACTTTTTTTAGCAAAAATATTATTTCATTGCTTACAAATTATGGTATCGTTGAATTTAAAAGGAAATAGAGAGAGAAATAAACTGATTTACACTTGTTTTCAATCAGAATGCCAGCAAATCTCTTCAATGCCCCATTTTGGATTCTTTAGGTAGGAGTGGATTGCTAGGACGTGTTGGCAAATTTTAAATACAACTGACTGCCTGTTTTCCATATTCATATATTGCGAATGTAACTCCAGGAGAGTGAATTTTATCTCAAAATTCTCCAAGAGTTGCCTTCAAATCGCTTCTCTGTGCATATGTATACGGCATACATTTGACGTCTGCCATGTGTACCTTTGCGCAGGAAACCAGTCGTGGAACTGAATTGAATTACTGGATTTGAGTCGAAATGAACCCATCCAAACGACCCAGGTCTTCGCTCTTTGAGGCTTCTCTCAATAACACTTTTAATTAAATCAAGAAAAGCAGTAAAGTAAAACAATAGCAATAACCCACCAGGTTCTACCGAACACAGACCCATCGTGTATTCCAGCGCAACCCAAGTATTTCCGGGTGGCGAGTCCCTGGCACATGGTGCTCCAGCGAGCCAGCAGCCGGAGCTCGAAGCCCTGCAGGCGCACAGGACCCCACTGACAGCCGAAATGGGCGTTTTGACCCAAACCCTTCCTCAGCACTTTTCTTCCAGGGTGCCACCTAAAACCCCGCAGTGGCGACTGGCCCGCGCTGTGCGCTTTTTTGCGCTCTGCACCTGGGGAGTTGCAGGTGGAGAGGCGCCCCTATCCATCCCAACACCGCTCCTAGGCAAGCCCCAACTTATACCGCAAGCGACCATTTCGCCGGGATTCGGCGTCCACCCTCAATCGTGACCGTCCAGGCCCGGCAAGCGAAGCGGGGCGGAGCTGGACATTAGGGGCGCCGCCTGCGGAAGATGCAGTATCACGTGCGCGCTGCGAGAACCCCGAATCCTGCGAGTCCGGCTGCGGCCACAAGCTCTGGCAGAACTGGGCTCCCAGCTTTAGGGCGGGGCCTCTTCTTGCCTTTAGCCTGGACGTCGGCTCCCACCCGCCCTTAGTGCGAGCTCCCGCGCGGAGCCTCAGGGCCAAAGGCGTCCCCTGCGGCTTCTCCCTGGGTGTGCTCACAGGGAGGCCCAGCGGCGGACAGCGATGGCCCAGCTTTTGCAGGATTTCGGGCTGGAGGTCTGGGGACTGGGGGCGCAGGGTCGGAATTGAGCGCCAGTCGCTGCTCCACGAGCCCAGAATCCCCCAGTGTTTCCTGGCCGCGTGGAAGGGCCCGACCTTGGCCCCTCGCCTCCCGACGTCGGGCTCCCCCTCCCTTGACTGCAGCGTCTTAGCTGGAGGCAAGCTCGCAGCGTGCCTAGGCCAATCCCTTCTGCGTCTCTTTTCTTTTCCTTTCTCTGTTCTCGGTTTCTGCTTCCTCCCAATAAGGAACGCCAGAGCGTGCAGGGGCCTGGAGGAGCCTCCGCTTCAGCCCCTTTCCTGGGCATCCAATCTTTGCCCACAGTCTCGTCTCTCCCACTCCATGTTTCTTTCTTCCTCGCATTGCCTTGCCGATTTAGCCGGCACATGTCTCTGCCTCTAAATTTGCCTCTCCTTTTCTGTCTGATGTAGCATTAAGCAAACCAAGGTGTGTTGAGGTTGGAGAAGTCCGGGCAACGTGGGCAGAAAAATGTCCTATTCTGTCCTCGGAACATTTCCGGTCACTACAGTTTGGTTTCCCCCTGAGGCGGCGCCAGCGCGGGTTCCGCGGTGCAGGCCGCTGCTACAGCGGCGCGGGCCGGCTCTCGCTCGCTCTCCAGCTGTGTGTGCGTGTGCGGGTGTGGATTTGTGTATCTATGGTAGCAAACCAGGGCGGGCTCTCCAAACCGAAAGCGGAGCGAAGTTGGGTTTCTGGGATTCTAGGGCTGCGGGCAAGGAAGATGAGGGATTTTTCTGCCATCCTGACGCCAATCTGCGCCTGAACTCCATGCGTTCTGGCCCCTTGTCCCGTATCTCTAGGGCCGCAGCATCAATTCCGTGTCCTCCGAAGTGGTTCGTCACCTGCTCCGCGGCGGGGAGCCGCCCGGTGGGCCAACGCTGCCGGAGTCGGAGAAGTCCGAAGCACGCTGGCCAGTTGCAAAGGGAGACCGACTCACAGCGGACAGTATGGGCAAGGAGACGGCGGCTGGCCCTGGGTACCCTGCGAGGGGGCTGTGCGAATTTTGACCCGGGATTGTGACTACCACTGGGCGCCCCCTCGGGAACGCACGTTTGTTTCTCTCTGGTCCGAAGCGTGCGGAGCGCGACGCGGCGGCGCCGGGGTCGGGTGTCTTGGAGCACCGCGAACGCACCATTTGGTGCTTGGCCTAATTCTCTGGCCTTCCTAGGTGCGGCAGGAACTGAGTAGTGGCCGGCGTCCCCTAGCTAATCTCAAAGCCCCACAAAGCCAAAATACACACGCAGAACTCACCAGATCATCCCACAAACACAAAAACTAAAGCCAAACACATGAAAACATAACCCCAAGCCCCCATCCAAACGCAAAGCTCATAAAAACAAAATCCAAACAGAAGAAAACAAAACACACACACACACACAAAATTCACCAACGCAACACAAACGACACTCACTAATGCAAAATCAGAACACAACAAAACACCACGCTGAAGGAAAAGGCTTACCAACGACACACAAAAAGACAACCTATAAAGACAAAGTACAAAAACCACACAAAATCAAAACACACAGGACAGAAAACAAAATACAGCCCAAAGACCAAGACTCACAAAGCAAAACCCGCTAAAATCAATTCCACGGAAAAACAACACGCAAAATACCCGAAACAAAAGACTCTCTCATAGATAATGAAAAGAAAACTCAAGGAAAACAAACCAAACCAAAACAGACCCCCTAAATGGAAAACAACAACAAAAACACAAACATCTCCCGCCCCCAGCCCGGGGTGAAATGTCAATTCCGGGAGGGCTTTTGATCTCCGGGCGCGGACAGGCCGCTCCGCCCAGGCGCTGCCTCTCAGCTCGGGCGAGGCGGGAGGGCGGGAAGCCGGGGCTGGGACCCGGCTGCGGAGGGAGTGAGTCGAGCGCTCCGAGATGTCCAAAAATCAAGTCGCCGGGTAGGGACCCGGACCCACAGGCTGCAGGGAGGAGGCGGTGCAGGGGGACTGCGCAGACCACTTGATGGGGGGGCCGCCCGGGAATCCACAGCCACATTTCCGATTGTGGCGAAATCTGCTCAGTGGATATGCGAGGTCCGGTTCCCGCCCGGGGCCCCCCTTTCCTCGAGCTCTAGGCTCTTCCCCCTAGGTTGCGGCCCAGCCTCGTGACCACCCCCTCCAAAAAACAAACAACACTCTCGCTGAGGACGATTCACTCTCTGAAACTGCCATTGTCCGGCGGGCCAAGCAAGAGTCCTCCTGCGGAGCGCTCTCCCGCCCTGGAGAACCTTACCCCTGCGACCACCCCGCAGCGGGGCCCCACAGGCTTCCAGTGGCCAGGCCCAGCAGCTGGACTGGGGAGGGGCACTGGGAGGGGAAACTTGAGCCTGGGCCGAAGAGAGCCGGCTGGACATGCCACACCTCTGCCCCATCTCTCTGGATCTGATTTCCCCTCTGGAGTCAGATCCTGGGGCTCGGGGACTCCTCTAGGTCTGGGGGCTAGAGGGCAATGGCATTCCATTTACGGGCCGGGGTAAGGTGTCCGGAACTCCCACCAGTCTCCAGAACCTGCTGAAATGTTCTGCTCTGCCCTCCAAAGCGGAGGCCTGGATTTCATCGCCAGCGTTTCACAGCTTAACCTCTACTCTCCGGGCTAGAATGGGACATGCCGGAGGGAGGGATTGTGGGACCAGGAAGCTGAATGGGACCTGGTGGCTTTAGGGGTCTGGCGCTGCCCTAGAGTCAGGTGCTCAGCAAAAGTATTGGGGAACTATACTACTGGGGTGGGGTGGCGGGATGGGGGGTGGTGGCTGGGAACCCCGGGGGCGGGCGCCGCCCTAGGGGTGAATCTGAGGAAATGGAAACATCCCTTCTGTGCCTGGCAACACTACTAGCCTTTGCACTCCCTTTAAAAGCACCTGTTTGGAAGAGTGGTTAATTTCTTTTAAAACAAAAACCGCCTACGCGCTGGGGTTTGCAGGTGGAGGGGTCACCGGTCCTGCGCACAGCGCAGAGGGCCGCGACCCCCAGGCGCAGGCTTTAGTAGAGGGTGCGGCCGCAAGGCCAGGGATCCGGCTCGGCTTCTATCTGCCCCTTCCCGTAGGCGCGCGGGCTAGAGCCGGGCGCAGTCTGAAGCCTTCCTTCCCTCCCCCCCACCCCCTATAAAAGTGTGGGGCGGCGCGGCGGCAGCACTGCTGCTCTCCCGGCCTCCCGCTCTGCTCCGGCCCGGCCCGGCCCGGTCCGCCACGTCTGGCACGCTGAGCAGGCCGGGCCGCGCAGCGCCAACACCGGTTCCCCGCTCCGTGCTGGCAGTGCTGGGCTGCGCGCTGGGGGCGCGGCGTGTCTGGGGACATCTTGTGATGTTGGCGAGAACAGGACATGATCTCACATGGCGAGAAGCTCTTTAGTTCCTTAATCATTTCACGGTGCCTTCGGACGCTTTTTTTCCACCTAAAACGTTTAGTTTCAGCTCAGTGATCAGCTACCCCAGCTCGGCGGGGGAGCGGAAGGCTTGAATTATTCCGACCTGTGAGCGGCCCCTGGCACAAAAAAAAAAAAAAAAAAAAGGCACAAAACAGTGGAAACTTTTTTTATCCCTGTCCATTCCATCAAGTCCTGAAAAATCAAAATGGATTTAGAGAAAAATTACCCGACTCCTCGGACCAGCAGGACAGGTAGGACCGCGATACGGGCTCCAGGCGTACTAACTCAGTAACACAGCCAGGCGCTGGTCCCCCACGCAGGGCGACCCTGGAGGAGGGGGTGCGCCGCATTTTCTGAGATTGTCGTGTGTTTGTATGTCTTTTCGTCTATCTGTTCACACACTTCTGCATCAGTCCAAGTGTCTGAGAGTTTGCCTGTGTTTTTCTGTTTCTGAATGCTTATGCTGGTTTCTATCTGGGGGTCTGAAAGTTCGAGTCTGTGTGTTTACGTAAGTAGCTCAGTGTGTGCATGACTGACGATAAGTTTGTGTGTCACTGTATATGTATTTGCAAAATGTCTGAGTTTGTATCCAAAAGTTTGTGTGCCTGTGTGTATCTTTATACCCATGAGTGTATCAGTGTGTGTTAGCATTTGTGTGTATGTTCTTTTGAGTATTCAAAATGTGTGTCTATGAGTGTCATTTATATAAATGGAATAATGCTTGAGTGTACGTCTACTGTTTTAAGGGTCCGTGTTCACCTGTCCTATCCCAGGTTTTTGGAAATAAGAAAGGAGTAACATTGACCTATCCATTTTTGGACGTCAACAGCTGTCCAGTGTGTACAAACCAATGAACAGAAAGGTGGCTGCCTCTAGGCACAGACATGGGTCTGGGACCTATGGAGGTCTGTGGTGCTAAGTATGTGCACTGGCAGACCCAAATCCCATTCTGTTGGGAGATGGAACCAGGAGTGAAGGTGTGAATTCAGAGTGTGTGACCTCTCAGGGTGCACTGTGCACTGCCTTGCTCTGTGGGCACTGTCAAGCCTATCATTTGTACAAAAAAGTCTCCTATGGCAGGCACAACCTTGCAGATGAGAACAGGCAGGCTACAGGCTAGCTGTGACATTTCTAGGGACTCTCAGCCTACCCTGCTTTTACTAGGCAAACCTCTGACACTCGTGTGTCTGTCTGTGCACACACAGACACACAGTGTCCTCAGGTTTTATCCTGTGGGTGCCGCTCTAATGGAAGAGAGCACAAGTGGGTGGATGTGTGTGCCCAGTCTGGGCATTCATCTCTGTTGCTTGTATTCACACAGTCACATATGGCACTGGGCTGGGTGTGCCTCCCACAGGCCCAGGCAGTGGGTAGCAGGGTATGTTTATGTCTGAGAGGAGGTGGCAGGGGCAGTAGGCCTCTGTCTGCACTGAAGCATGTTAGGTATGGAGGCCTCTTTCACTCACTAGGCCACTGTGCTATCCCCCACACAAACACACTCCTGGCCCTGGCAAGAAACCCCCTTCTCCCATCTCTGTGCCATATGTGAGCCCCCACCTCTTCTCCAGGCCCAAATACAAGTCAAAGAGCAGAGATGTAAACCTAGACCCCAAACCCAGGACAACTTCTTGGGCATAGATGTATTTTGGAATTGTGACTGAAGAGAAGTAAGGGCAGAGATCTAAGAGGCAGGGAAGCCAGAAGAGCATTCCCAGGATGAGGGCTCAGAAAAAGGAGTCTGGAAACACCCTCTTCTCCAACCACAATCCCAGAAGGCCCTCCTTTCCCCTGGTGATGGGTCCCTCAGTAGATGGGACTCTCAGAGGGACCTGTACCTGGGACTGGGGGTTGTGTGTGTGTTGGGAGTGGGTTGGAAGTGTGTGAGGGCCAGGGAGAGGGTCTGCACAGGGGCTGCCTCTCCCGACAAGCTGTCTACAAAGAATGTAATTCATGGCAGTCGATGGGCTCTTTGATTAGTTCAATCGCCTGAATAATCATTTAATCAATAAAGCATTTCATTCCTCAGCGCAGCTGGACTGGGTGGGGTTTGGGGTGGGGTGGGGGAGTCCTAGGCTGGCCAGAGGTTGAAATCTAGAGAGCCACGCCCCCTTCTCACTGAAATGTTGGGGTGAGGGCTGCCTGCCCAGGAAAGGACAACGGTTCAGGTGACATTGCACTTCTGCCTGTGGGCATCAGCCTGGGCCAGGGCTGGGGAAGAGCAGGGGACTGAGAAGCTGTCCAAACTGGCACTAAAAGGAGAAGGGGCCAGGTCCGGTTTCTGCAAGGGTTTCTTCCCTCTCCCAACTTCTAGGCCTTTCATGGGCCACTAGACCTCTCTTTTTGCAACTGTATTCCATTCCTTCCCCAAACCTCAAGTTTCTCCATTTGCATAATGGGGAGGGAGTATGTCCTGGGACTTGTAGGAGATCATAAAGAGTTATGCAGGGAATAGGAATGGATGAAGAAAAGCTAATACTGGGCAAGCTACCTGCAATGGGAGCCCTTGGGTCCCTAGGCCAGGAAGCCCCCGATAGGCTGAACACTTTCCCACTGGGCATTGACATCCAGTCTTACAGCTCTGGAATGAGCCTGGAATGGACTGATAGTAATAATCCCCCATCCATAAAACTTCATCTCACAGAGCCTTAGGAGGTTGCAAGTCAGGGGTTGCTCTCAGCATTGCACACAGGGAGAAGCAGGTGCCCTAGGAGAAGGAGCTGCATGTCTTAAGTGTTTGGGAGAGAGAGTTAATCCCAGCGTGCTGGTAAAAAACTCCTATTAAGGAGGTTTACACAGTTCTTGAAAAACCTGGTTAAATTCTCCTCCGCCCACCTTCCCCACCTCTTCAACAACTCTTGCAAACAGATTCTTGATCCAGGTGCAGGGATCATGCAGGAATCCCCTGCGCTCAGACTTGCTGTGTAATCTCAGGTTAGTTAGTTGCTTTTCCTCTGATATATTTTATTTTTCTTCTTCAAATGAGGGCTAGAGAGAGCCCACTGGGTTAGGACAGAAATGGCCACTGCATCTCTGCTCTTCCCCAAACTGAGTGAGCAACCAGTCTGAATCCTATAGGCCTTGCTTTGTCTGAAGCAAGAGCAAGGAAATGGGCTGGATTTGGGCTGCGGGAGTCCATCTCAGGCCCACAGATCTCTATAGCAGCCCCAACATCCTATCCTGACGCTGGGGCACTGCACCGCGCTCTGGGAAGTGAGAGAGGGGAAGCCTGGAGCGCATGTGTCCCGAATGAAGGGAGGTCTGGGAGGTCTCTGACCAAAGGCCAAAGTGGACGCTCTCAGGTGTTTTGGTTTCTCAAACATTATTCTCAATGGGCTTTCTTTCAATAGCAAAACTTTCGAAGGCAATTCGATTTACATAAATTCAGTTCCTTGCCATATGGTTTCCCTTCCTGGTCTTCAGCCCCCAGGATCTAGCACAGGGTCCGACCCAAAGCCCTGCTACTGGGAGAAAGAAACCACACTACTGTAGCGCGTAACAATGCTGGACCGCATTCAGGGCGGCAGCAAGACCAGCTTCCTGCTTGTCTTTCCGGGACCCAGACTGCGCCTCGCGGTTGTTCAGAGAGGCAGGACTGAGGCGCGGTAGCTTGGTTCCGCCAGGGAATCGCTGTGCAATCTTGGACTAGTCACATAACCTCTCTGAGCCGCTGTTTGGTGGCCTATAAGGCTGGGCTAGGTAGCCAAGATATCAGGTCTGGTTGCACCTCTTGGGATTGGAAGTTCCCGGAGACTGGCCCCTTCCGGCAGTGGTGAACAACTCCCACTCAGAGGGAAATTCCCTCTGCGGGAGGGGACTGCTCTCAGTGTTCAGATAAGGCTGGCCCTGTGTATGCCACGCAGCAGAACACTGTCCTGAAGCCGAACACTTACTGTGTGAAATGAGGTATCCAAGCTACTCCTGTTTGGGTAATATCTGCGGTTGCATCCCACCTTAGCAGTGCCCCGGGAATTCTATCTAAACAGCACAGGTGTCGGAAGAAAAACCGGCTTGTGCGACATATACTAGCGGGGTTCTTTGATTTGGCAGCATCCTCTCCCCCACTAATGCCTTGCCATCCTGAGAGTGGCTCTGGAGAGGCGCTTTTGAGAAAGAGGTTTCTGGCTTACAGCCTTTCTTCTGCCTGAGACTTACTGTGTGACTTTGGACAAGTCTCATTCCGCCTCTGGGCCTCAGGTTCCGCCTTTGCAAATAGCCTCAGGGCCCTTTAAGTTCTAAGACTCTAGAATTTGAGTTTGTAGGCCCCAGCCTACAAACGTGCAGAGCTGGGAGTGGAGGTGTCACTGGCTGCGTCTCTCAGGGCATCCAAACCCTTCCGCCTCTTATAATGCAATTATTGGGAATGAAACAAACAAAAACCCTTCCACCTCTCTAGTAGGTAGGGAGAGCGGCCACATCGAGTCTGGGCTGGGACTCTGAATTCTAGTCATTTCAGATCCACTGGGCTCCATTGGGTGAAGTGAATTCGGGAACCTTAATCCATCGCGGTCCGTCTCTACTATTGCGATCTTCCTGCCCCAAGGCGGGGGTGGGGTGGGGTAGGGGGGCGAAGATCCGGACTGGCAGCGTTCCAGACAAAGGAGAGAAAACGCCGTCACCCCATCTCTGCGCACGCCGCAGCCTCGAGGGTCCCCTGAGGCCCCGCCTGGGGCCGTTTTCTGCAGCTGTGCCCTGGTGGGGGTGGGGACGGGTGTCAGTGCCGGAAACTTGTCTACCGGTCAGGGGCAGCTGGTTTTGGGACTGGGACAGAAGGTGGGTCCAAGGGCCGCTCCAGTGTAGGGGTGCCAGAAGTGGAGTAGGGGTTGAGAGAAGGGAGAGGAGGGGAAACTGAGGCAGAGAATGAAGGGAGAGGATGATCCAGCAGTCCTCCCAGGATCAGCCTGTGCTATGTCCTCCTTACAAACCCAGTCTTGGAACAGGCATCTCAGAGCCCTTGTTTTGGTGGATTTATATTTAATATCAAACGATCATCACTTATGAATCCCAAAGGTGAGTTTTCACATCACTCCCAGGAGCCGCTTGGGGCAGGGGAATCCTCAGCGTCTGGTACCAGGGCTTGGCCCTGGCACACGGTAGGACTCTCAGAACTGTAGCCTCTTGGGTGAAGAATGGCTTCCTTTTCAAGGTCCAGTTCCTTTGACTGTGGTCCCAGAGCCTTACACCCCCGAGAAACGGAGACTCGCTGGTCAAAGTCCTTTTGGGTCAGGAGAGTTCCGCTAGGAATCCAACCATTTTGTCTAAGTAGCAACAGGGACTTCCTCGGAAGAGGAAGGTCGGATTTTCCTGACAGCTGGAAGCTGCGTCTTTGTAGCGTGCCTGGAGCAGCTTTGCTCGACCTTTGCAGATACTATACGCCCGCGCACCCGCCCGCCCGCTTCAGGGACCCTCATTAGCGCTGGACCCTCATTAGCTAGCTCATTTGGTTCCCAAGAGTCCTCGCACCGGATGCGGAATTGCTCCTGCCGACAGAAACTTTCAGCTGCTCTCATCACCAGCCCCCAAAGCGCATGGCAGCTCCTGGTCTGAGGCTGGAAAGAGGGCCTGTCGCTTTGTGCTTGGGCAACCTGGTCCAAAGCCTCAGCCCCTCACCCCAGGAGCGTTCTGGTTACAAGCTTTAAAGGGGTGAGAGACGTCCCTCCCGCCTCCCTCCAACATCTCTGTTTTTGGTTAAGGCAGAACTGGGGGCATGAGGGAGGAGTGAGGGAAGAGGGTGGACAAGGAGGAGGCGGCAGTGGTTTAATAGGTGCTTGATAAAAATTATGAAATACTTCTGTGGAAGGAGCCTTCATCAAAGACTAGTTAACCCAACTCTGCCCATTTTACAGATGAGGTTAAGTGAGGTCAGAATGGGCAGATACGCACACTCAGAGCCCATCTCTAGTCTGATGGTACCGGATCTCTACTGCGCTCCTTGTCTTTCTCCAACATGCATTGTTTTTTTGTTTGTTCGGTTTTTTGTTTTTTTCTGGAGACCATTCCTCTACCCTCACCCCTCACTCCTGCCTCGGCTGCCCCCAATCCCTCAGGGCGTCCCAGGATCCCAACGCCCGCGGCGGGGAGGTCGAGCCCCAGTGGGACCCGCGGCAGGACTCTCCAGGCACTGCGTGGGCCCACTTCCTCCTCCTCACATCCTCCATCCACTAGGCCTTCACCCAGCGCGTTTGTCAATGAACGTGGCGCCGGCGCCTGGGCCCCGCCCCCTATTCTCTCCCATTGCCCAGGTGTCCGCTAATCAGGCGGAGCCCGTGGGTTGCTTAGCCAATGGGACGGTGTTTCGGGCCAGGGCCGGCTACCGCCATTCTGATTGGCTTGATGGAGCGTGATTGGCATGTTAGCCTCCGCCCCGCCCCCGCCCCCGCCCGGAGGGAGGCTGAGCCCCGGGCGGCGCTGTCCACACGCAGCGGGTCCTGAAAGCGGCTCCGGGGCGGCGCGGTGGCGCACTGTGCGCGCCGAGCAGGCGGAGGGCTAGCGCCGGCGGCAGCGGCAGTAGCAGGGCCGGCAGTCAAAGCCGGCAGCGGCTCGGTCTCAGCCCCGGAAGCCCCGGCGGCCTTAGTGGCGGGGACCCTCCACTCCCTCCTCAGTGCCTCGCTCCACGCCTGGGGCAGGCGCGGCGGCCGTCCCGGAAGAGGCAGCTGAAAGACAGTCGAACCAGACGGCCGAGGGAGGGCAGCGGGGCTCGAAGAGTTGGTAAGCGTGAGTCAGATACCCAGGCGAGGAGGAGCCGGTCGCTGTTGTCCCCATTCCTGGTCCCAGCGATGGGGAAGCAACGGGGGCCACGGGAACTTTGAAGGCAGCGCGTCCCGGGTTTTGAAGGCTGCCAGCTCCTGGAGACTCCGGAGTCTCGGCCCCAACGTCAGTGGCGGAAGCATCTCCGGACCAGCTAGGACCCCTGCGCTGCCGGAGAGGAAGTTCTTTGCAACTTCATCCCAGACGTCGGAAAGCCAGTCGGAGAGAGGCTGAGTGGGCAAGTCCGAGCCAGAGAGACTCAGAGAAGCAGGAAGAGAAAGGATCTGGCGGAGCCCGAGGGGTCGAGGAGGGACCCTGGAGGCAGAGAGGCCGCGGAACCAGCCTGGCAGATCCCGGTCTCGCTGCCCCCTGAGTGAAGCCAAGGGCCGTGTGTTCCGGTGGCGTCCTCAGAGGCGCTACTAACCCGAGCGGGGGATCCTAGCCGTCCTGGAGGCGGGCCCCTACGCTATGCCCCGCAAGCCACGGGCGCCTTGGCCTCAGCTACCCTGGGCTGGGCCCGGAGCCGCCGCTTGAGCCAGCCAGGGAGAGAAGCCAGCCAGAGTTGGGCGCCGGGCGCCGGCTCCCTGCTGGACTGCGCTAGCGCCGTTTCCCGCCTCTCTGCGCAGTTCCCGGCGGTCTCCAGCTGGGAGACTCTGAGAGAGACCCTGAAGCTCCAGCAGTGATTTCTGAGCCCAGCTCGTACGGTGCCCGGCCTGGTGGCGCGGCTCCCTAGCCGCCCTGGGCAGCCCCTTGGCGCCGGGAGGCAGCGGCGTGGGCCGGCCTGCAGTCTGGAGCGCCCCGATGGAAATACACTGTAAGCACGACCCGTTTGCATCCATGCATAGTAAGTAGGCGGCGAGCTCGCTTCTCTCACTCTCCGGCCGGGACCGGGTTGGGGGTGCCGGACCGTGGGGCAGGTACTAAGGCCGGGGCGGGAGCGGGGACCCTCGGATCTCTGTCGCCTCTTAGCGAACTTTGCAAAGTGCAGGGCTCCGAGGCAGGGAACGTGGAACAACGCGCTTGGCCACCCAGGCCGGAGCACCTGGTTCGGGAATCCCGCCTCTGGCAACGCGTATTGTAGGCTGCGAGCTGCAGCCTTTCAGGGTCTCTGGCAGCGACATTTCAGCGCATTCGGAGAACCCTGGCTTGCACTCGTAGGGGGCTCCGGGCAGGACCGGTTGGAGGGCACGAAGTTGTAGGGAGAGGTCAGTCTGAATTTCAGACAGCGCCCCACGCCCCAACCCCGATGGCGCCTTTTTTAGCCACGGGGCTGATCAAGACTGGCGCTTTTAGGGAAAGTGAGGCCCTGGCCAGTGCCTGCATGTGTGGAGGGAGAGGTTGAGTGCTAAGCTAGGACACCGGGTCCAGGGCTCCAAAGGCGTCTTGGAGTTGAGGAGGGGGATTTGAAAAATCAACGAAGTAGCGGTCCCTGAGTTAAGCTTCTGATTAGGAGCTGGTCAGTTCATACAGAGACCCTTAAAGACCCCATCGGGTCCTTCTCTGCAGGACGCCTGCCTCGTCATGGCTTCTCCCCTTAAAAAAAGAAAAAGAAAAGAAAGAAAGAAGCCAATTAGTCACCACACAGGCGCCCCCGCCTTCTGAAAGACGCCGCGTGTGTAGGAGACGGGAAGGATCATTTCGGGCGCGGGCAAGGCCCACCCGGCTGCCTTACCCGCGGGGATCCTGCCAGTTCACCCATTAGCACAGCCTCCTGTGAGATGAGCGCTCCTCTCACGGTGAGTTAACGCCGGATTAGATTCGGAGATTTCAAGGAAATTCCAAGTGTAACGAATCGCGTTTCCCTTTCTGCTCGCTGCAGAGCCGGACCGGAGGAAGGCGCCAGGCTTCGGCAGCCTCCAGTCGAGTGACCAGCTCGATTCTCTGCGGGCTGCAGGTCAGGGAGTTGCTCCGGAGCCGGGAGCCCTCCCCAAGCCTGGTTTCCCCTGGGCAGCCCAGAATCCAGCTTCCCCAGCCATAGGTCCCCTATTTAACAAAGGCTGCAGAGACCCGGCTGGAGAGAAGGCAAGCTTCCTGGCGTGTATGTCCGTGTCTGCCACGGAGGGCTGAATGGCCCGGCAAGCAGAGAAAGGCTGGTCTAGGCAGCTGGGCTGGCTGCGGGCAGGTCAGTTTCTCATTGTGTCAATTTCCCGAGTCCGAAGTAATCCACCAAAGCGATGGGGAGGTTTGCGCGGAGAAGGCACTTGCTCTGGTCCCAACCCAAACGATTCCTCACCTTTTGGGGCCTGTGCCTAAACGGTTTCCAGTCCATGGTGACCCCAGCACCCTCGGCAGCCTTTTCCTGCTGGTCTGGAGCCCGGCTCTGGGGAGGCTCTGATCTTGTGGAGCGTGCCCCAAAACAAACAAATTGGGGCAATACTCTGAGATGTGGGCAAGCCCTTGGCTCATCCAAGAGTGACCGGAAAGACAAGATGGTGAGGAGCAGCCCCTGCACTTCTTTCCTCGCCAGCAGGAATCCACAAGCTCTCACTGCCTCCTTCTGCCCAGAGCTCCGCAGCCCAGAGGTCGTGCCCTGGCCCTTGGGGAGATAGCATCGGACCCAGAGGTCTCTGGGCTGTGCATCAGCATGGAGAAGGCAGCTCCTTCCAGGTGCAGGTTAGCCAACTGCTAACGTCTGTGCCTCCTTGTCCAGGCCTTCAATCTGCCCTCTCCTCGGGAAGTGCTCCCTCCCATTTTCAATCTCCCTGGCAGCACAGTGGGGGCTGGGCCCCAGCCAGCCTAGCTCCAGAGCTGGTAGGAGCCCTGAGCCCTTGGCATATCTGGAAGCACTCTCGGTTCTGATGCCCAAAGCTGTTTGCTTGCATAATGTAGGCCTGCTCTGGGGGCCCCAGTTTGCTGGCAATGGAGATGGGGGGTACAGTAGATCCTGGGAGGTGGCTGGGATAGCAGGGGCTCAGACCAAGTCCCACCTCCTCATCTTTCCTGGCCTTTCCCACCTCCTCATCTTTCCTGGCCTTGGTCAGTTTTTTCCTGTCACCTCTCCCCACCTCTACCCCCTCCCCACCACTTCGAAGCAGGACAGCTTGTATGGGGAGGGGCAGGCACTGCCAAGAATGGGCTCCTGAGTTCTCAGGTGCCTCCACCCCCTAGTTAAGGCTCATCATTCTTATCCTCCATGTCCTCCTGCCCCCCTCCTGAGATGTTTCCCTCCCCTGGGTATCTTTACCAGTTACAAAGCACTTTTGCAGCCAGTGTCCTACCTGAGTGTTGCCTAAATCTTTACCTATACCCATTTTACAGAATATGATACTGAGGTTAGAGAGACAAAAGGATTAATAGGAAGTTCACATGGGCAAAGCCATGGCTGGTTCTCAGGTCTCCCAGACTTTCTGACAAAGGCATAAAAATGATGCTTCTGAGGATTCATGATGGAAGGAGAGAGAGAGGTACTCAGATTCCAGAGACAGGGCAGTGGACTATGTAAGTGAGTACACATGAGCAAAGCTCTCTCTCTGTCTAGTCCAACCATATCTGTGTCCACAGCCTGCTGTCCATGTATGCCAACACCTGTCTATCCATTGGAGAGCCCATTAGGGAGATTTCATCCCTACCCTTTCCCTGCGCTCCTGTTTGCATGTCTGTGTGACCCTTCATTCTTTTTCTCTGGTGCATCTTAGGAGGAATTTCAATGATCCTGTGGGTCCTCGAGTTCAATCTGTGGCTGAGTCAGCAAAGAGCCCAGCTATGGTCTTTGGGGTATGAGCAGGGCCCCTGGTGGGTAGCAACATGTTCATATCAGAGCCTGAGGACCATCTATGGAGGCCAGCCCCTTCCAGACCAGAGCCATAACGGTCCCAGGGGCATCTGAAATTCAGTCTTTCTCTCCCATCCCCCACTAAACCCTGCTCAGTCTGCCCTGTGGGGGCTGGTCTGTTTCCCATGTATCTGTCGGTCCGTTTCCTGGTCTTCATCTGATTTGTTTGCAACTGTCTCTGTGTCAGTCTCTGTAAATTCTGCTGGCCTTGAAAAGTGTAGCTGAGTCCAGTCTTCTCCAGGCACCCTTCCATGGGATGAACGCTCACCTAATTGGGGTCCACAGTAAGTAGGGGCTGGGACTTAGGTTCTTCAAGGAGAACTTAAGCAGGGCTGGAGCTTGGGTCCCAGAAAACAAAAGTCCCCTCTACAGGAGTCCCCTGTTCTCTGGAAGCTCCCTTCCTGGGCTCCTTCCATTTTCTCTTCTTTTTGCCTCCTTATGTGCACCATGTTCACCTTTCTTTTCTTGGCCCATTCTAGCTTCTCCATTCCATTTTCTTCTCCTCTGCCTGCCTGGCCTGCTGTTTCCTTTCCAGGCACCTTCTCCTTTCTGTTCATCTCATCTAGTTCCCACCCTTGCACCATTCTCCACACACCTCTTTTTTCCTCTTTTCTTTCCCTGTGCCTCCCTTCTCTAAGACTTTGGGCTTTTCTTCTTCCCAATCCCAGAATAAGTGGCCTTCCTCAGACCACAGTTGTAATTCTTCTCACCATCACCTTCAAAGAGCTCTATTGGGTAGGACTGTGACCAAGGCAGAGAGGGCCACATGGGCTTGGGGGCCTTTCCAGGAAGTTAAGGCGGGTAAAAGGCTCTGAGGTCACCCTGGGTCTGGTGTCAGCTATGAACCTGTGGATCAGTCCCTGGAAGAGCATTAGCCACTCAGCCCTTGTGGTCAAGGATAGAGGGTTTGGGGACTATTGCCACCTAGAAAGACCAGGCTCTAGGAGATCCTTGGGATTTTTCCTATGATGCAAAATGGCCCCCAAAACTCATAAATATCCTGCAGGATTGCTTTTAGAATTTAAGTCCTCTGAAAGTTACCACTGTGTTTTAGGCAGAAAGTCTCAACTGCCAGTGATATAGGGAAGAGGCTATTGCAGATGGGCCACAATACCTGGATTCCCAGGTTATATCAAAACCGTGCTAGGTGTCTTAGCCTTCTCTCCCCCTTGTCCTCTCAGACGAGCTCATAACAATTTTGAATTTACTTTCTTTTACTTAAATCCGGTCTGCTCTTGGAAGATCTGTATAACCCTTTTTTATTAGATGTTCCCAGCCCCAGAACAAAGCTCTTGACAAGGGTAACTGCAGTCTTTCTGTTTTAGGTAAATTATGCAATTGTGTTCATGACTGCAAAATCTTGTTTGGAATGATTTTCCTTTTTCTTATGTCTAGAGTGTTTTAGAACAATCAAAATTGATTAAAGCTTATTTTGAAAAGCTGAGAGAAATTCAGCTTAGAACTGAACTAAGTACTGCAGTTATCTATAAAATTATGTTTTTCCTTAAAATAAGCCTGAACTTATAAATTTTGGGAAATATTCATGGGAAACTTCAGCGGATTGCTTGGACAGGTTTTAGGAAATAGGTTATGTTTTGGTTGTTTCTGCCGCCTCTGTATCGTATGTTGTTCATGAAGCTGAGTAGTAGCTAAGTACTGGGGGACACAGCTGAGATGAGGCAGCTATTTAATGTCTTAGAGTTGGAGTGTATTTGAGCGTGTGACCTCTGACATGCCTTGGCATCTCTTGCACAGTCCAGTCCCAGCCCAGTCCTGGTTTAGGAGGAGGTTTCCCCTTCCTTGGCTTCTGAGCTGCCAGCAGCATCAATACATGCTTGGACTTGGCTTTTGGTTCCAGTACTCAGCAATGTCAGTTGGCTGATTGATAGCTGGAAAGTCAGTAATGTTACTACATTGGATCACTCTCTGTTTACTAGTGGTTTTACTTGGTCTTCATTTTCCTTGGGTTCCTGTTTCCCTCCAGATGGACCTTGATGTAAGAAAAGAGAGCATATAGGTGGAGGAGGCACTTTCCCACACTTAATTTCCTTAAAATCTATCCCAGGACCCTTGTAAAACCTGGGACTCGAAGATTTCGTTGGCTTCTTTATTTCCCCTGAACCAAATTAAAGCTGTTTGTCAATCGTAAAACACTCCGGAAATTCCAGGGAAACTCCTTTATAACAAATCTGATGCGGTAGAGTGGAGTGTGCTGTGTGTAGAAGATCCTGTGACACATTTCTTTTGTGTACTCCAAGTAGGTATAGTGGTCAAGTCTGCATGTCAGCCTTACCTTCTTAAAGGAAGGGTTTTTAACAAGGCAGCGGTTGGGTTTTTTCCTCAGTACTCTGCACAGGCTGTCTAAAAAAATTTTTTTAAAGTCCTTAGCTCTTGAATTAGATTTATGATTAAAAATATCTTTTTTTGAGATACAGGTTTATTGGAGTAGTCCCTTTCACTTTTAAAAATATTTGTTAAAAGGAAAATAGTTTCATTTTTTTCTCTTTAAATTTGATGTATTCTAAAACATATTTTCTCCCCAGGATTTTCCTTAGACTTCAGAATCATGTAATAAGTTATGCCCCTTTAGTATAGATTGGGGTCTTCACATATTTCATTGTTAAAAAAATTACAAGGAAAATAAATGCTAATAAATAAGAGAAACCTAGTATGGGGATGCTTGCTGTCAATAGCTCAATTGACTGGCTGCAGATGGACAAAGGCTAAGATTAATTTTAAAAAGCAATCTGGGGTCCTTGTGTAGTCTGCACAAGAGGACTCCAGGCACAAGACTTCCAGCCTGCCAGCCATTTGTGATCAGAGGGGCACTGGGTGCTCACAGCGGTGCTTCTACTATGTGACTGGTTCTAACCACTCTTTCCCTTTCCTTTTGTTTCTGATCTATTTCAGGACATGGAGGAGTGAATCAGCTTGGGGGGGTTTTTGTGAATGGACGACCACTCCCGGATGTAGTCCGCCAAAGGATAGTGGAACTTGCTCATCAAGGTGTCAGGCCCTGCGACATCTCCAGGCAGCTTCGGGTCAGCCATGGTTGTGTCAGCAAAATTCTTGGCAGGTAAAGGCAGGAGCTCCAGGCTTCCCTTGATCTTTCAAATAAAGACCTAAAACATGACCCGGCAGCTGTCAAATGTGCCAGTGTTATCGTGAGAATCATGGCGGCATTTTGCTCCACACACATAGCACTTTACAGTTTGCAAAGCCCTTTTGAGGCCATCCAATTCAAAGTATCCCTGGGAAACCCCTGTATCAAGTGACATGTGGAATAGGGTGACCTAGTCAGGAGGGACGGCACGTTTTCTGAAAGCCTGGTGAATTGTTCTAAAGAACTCAAGAGTAAGAGGCTCTTGGGAATTTCCCCTACATATTGTGGGTCAGCGAGGGCCCTGAGCAGGACTGGGTGGAAAATCTTTAAATTATAATATCACACAAGCAGAGTTCAATGTTTCATTTCAATGTTTTCAAAAACCACATTCCACTTTTAAAAGTCAGCTGTCATCTTTAGTTTTGGGCTGACTATTAGCAATCTTATTATGTTGGGCTGCAGTATTTTCCTTCTCTACATTTTGTTTTCTTCATAGTGACAGGCATCCTAAGTATACATTAAATTAGGGAGGAAAAAAAAAAAAAAAACCAAACACTAACTCTCAAATCTGACATTTGAAAGTTGCCACTTGACCCGGCGATTTGCTGCAAGCAAAATACTAACAATGACGATTCTCCCAGAGGGCTTTTAGCACTCTCATTTATTTTCTCAGGAACCTCAGCATGATCCAGCGAAGCGTGTTTTAAAATGAGGAAACAAACGTAGGGAGGCCTAAAGGACCCCTAGACCATCCTTGTCTCACCACCTCCCAACACAAAGCCACGGGTTTGTTTCCAGGCGTGTGATGTTGTCATAGGTCTGCCCTGGCAGGCAGGAGCATGTCTCAGGTTTAGCTGCTCCATGCTTTCTTTCTATCTCTTTCCCTGGGTCGGAAAACAACCTGTGTCCTGTAGCTTGCATTATGGTTTGAGAACAGATGCCTGAATAGAAAATAAATATTTTCAAATGTATCTGTGACATTGTGACTTTCTGCTTGCATTTTTCCTTTCATCTGCTGGAATTTAAGAAATTCTCCACATGGAGGGAGCAATAGTTTCTAATAACCTTACTAGAGGCCAAGGGAAGAAGTTTCAGGGCCAGGGGTCTGGCAGTTCCTTTAGGGACCTCGATCCCTGCTTTTATTCCGTATTCTGTGGCCGGGTGCAGGTCCCTTCAGCTGTACGGGCTGCGGTCTCCTCTCCTGCTTAGCAATCGGCAAGCAAAGAAGCCCCAGACACAGGGAAGGGAGGAACACAGGACATCAACGTGGTGTTCTTGTTCGACGGTTGTTTTAGACAGAGGATGAGAGAGAGAGTAGAAGAAGAAAAGTAAAAGAGAGAAGATGGAGAAAAGAGAAAGAGAAAAATTGAAAGAGAAAAGAAAATGATTTTTAAAAGAGAAATAGAGATAGAAAAATGAAGACAAATAAGGTGGAAGGAGGGAGAAAGAGAGAAAAGAAAAATATTTTAGAGTATCTCAGCATCAGACTTCTAGAGCTGAATGGCTCTTAGATATCTTTTTGTGGAGCCTCTTTATTGTACCGAGGGCGAGGGAGAGAGAAAGAAGGCCCTTCCTTTGTTTTTGCTGAGACATCTTTGCTGAGCCGACATTTTGCTCGCTATTTGAAATCTTCTCAGGGCAGGATACTGAGACTTTTTCCGAGGGGACATCCAAATGCTGGGTGTTCTGGTGCTCTGGAGACCTCCAAATCTCTCATGGAGACAGAGGGGAACAGGGACCCTTCCAAACCCAGCTGGCAGCCTCCCGTGGCCCGGAATAGATTTGTCACTAGGTAGAGTGGCACTCGGAAGTTACGTGCCGCTCTGGTGCCTGGCCGTTTAAGTTGTCAACAATAAATTGGAATTTCATAGCTCATTATTTTCATAACTAAGAACCACAGTGGACAAAATGTCACTCTAATTAGAACTGCCTTTTAAGAAACAAGTTCAGCCCTAAAACAGAGTGATTGGGAATTTCTGAACTGGGGCTGTTCGATCCGCAGATTTTTTTTTTTTTTTTTTTTTTGGTCACTAAAGAATTTGATGGGAGTATAGGAGGTGACAGATTGCAGAGAGCATGTGGTGTGTGGTGGCTGTGGTTTTCAGAGGCTGTGTGGCAAGGCAGGCAAAGTCCCTGGGGTAGGCAGGGACCACCGTCATCTCAGGAAGGTGGGCGGTCTGCCAGGAGTGTGGGCATTCGGTCCACAGAGCCCAAGGCTTCGCAGGGGCTTGAGAGATGCAGCTCGGTGGCATGTGAGGCCGAGTTAAATCCACCCAGAGCTCAGCTGTTTTCTTTTTTCACGGGAGCCTGGCTGGGAGGTTCAGGTCATTTGGAATTGGGTGGTATGTTATGCGGTAATAATAAACACTCAGGGGGTTTTAATCCTCAACACGTGCTCTTTATTTTCTGTTCTGCAGAGCTTTTTCTCAACCTTCTATATTTCTGTTTTCACAACAGCCCTGCAAAACAAGCAGGGCAAACATCCTCCCTCTGTTATATAAATGGGATAACTGAGGCCTAGAGAGGCCAACTGAGTTGGCCAAGATCACACAGCAAGTTAGTGTCAGAGCCACTGACTGGCACTTGCACCTCTTGACTGCTAAACTTAAAATGCTCTTTGCACTGAAGGATGCCGTGTGTTGGTGGTTGCTGTTCGTCTTTTGTCTGTAAGCCAAAGGGCTGCACGGCTGTTTTACTGAGATGAAAGGATAGTTATTACATCTGAATTCTCACTTGACACAGTTTCCAGTTGGGGTTTCAGGAGTGTCAGGGTTGCCTTCAAAGTGCCTGGCCCATGTGTCAGTCAAAAGGAAGACAGAGACTCTCACGCCCAAACCAGAGCCTCTCCTGGTTGGCGCTGCTCAGGTGGGATGGGCGGAGAGCCCTGGGTGCTGTCACCCACCAAACATGTAAGTGAGGGCTGGAGGCGGGGGCTTCATCCTGCTGCCCTTTCAGAGCTGCAGTGTGAATGTCGCATTCAACTAACACGTTTTGGGTATCCAGCACAGGGTCGTCCATGTGTCTGCAACCCCTTCCTTGAGATTGTGTCTGTCCTCACAGTCACTTGGTGACTTGATTGAGTGGCGGACTGAATGGAAAAATGCATATGAAAATGCCTGGTGAAGAGTACAGCTCTCTGCAGTTGCGAGGGATCATTAGTATCACTGTTTTAAGTTTTATAACCGAAGCAGTTTGCTCAGAATCAGATGGAAAGCTGGGGCTGCCTCTAACCTACAGAAGGGAGCTGGGCAAGTCACTTAGTTTTCTGACCATTTATTTTCTCTTCTATAGAGCTCTGTGGCCTCACAGGATTATTGGGAGGATCAAGATAATTTGAGGAGGTGTTCTGTATACTTTAGAGTGCTGTGCCTAATAATGTGTTGTGTTATAGTAAAAATCGACTTTCTATTGTAAAATCGATAGGACAATTGAAGGCTGCAGAGATTGCGGTGTGCCCTGATTTAAGCACTTTTCTAGGCTTCTGGCAACAAAGTATTTTCTCGGATATTTTAAAAGAGCTATTTGTGAGTAATAAATTTTTATGCAATTACAGAAAAATTGCTGAAAGCAGTATTTTAGAAAGAGGGTGGAGTTTTGCCTTATGGTCAAAATTTGTTAGTGACTCACTCTTCTCAATGAAAAATAGAATTTTCACTTCCATATCACTGCTCCCAAATTATTTAATCTTTTCTAGAGTCTTCACTAACTTGGCCAGACTTACGTAGACTGAGGATTTCAGCATCTCTGTAAATGTGACCAATTGTTGTTCCTGGGTAACATTTCCCACCTGTCTCGGAATCACCTCATTCCCTTACCTATTATACACTCTTGTTAGGTTTAAAAATTACCAGTCATTTCTAAAATGTCTTTTTGGTTAAAAAAAAAATTCAACTGCAACATAATCTCCTTTGGAAGACGAAATCAAGAATTCCTCTGTAAATATTGAGAGAGACATCCAGTGACGGCTCAGATTCAGAAAAGAAATCAAATCATTTTTTCCCCCTGAAATGATCTTTCATGGCACTCTTCTCCCTGGTCTCGGTTTTACTGTAAAACCCTGACATCCTATTTTCGTTAACGAGGAAAAGCTGATAGCATGGAAATGTCCTTAGAAACAGCCATTTACCTCAGGGGAGATCCCTGGAAAAGCTGCCACGACTTGTGGTTGGTTTTTCTGATTGCTCGGGTTTTGACTTACAACACACATTTCCAGTTAATTCTGGAATCCAACACTGCTTTTGATTTTACACCAGGGTTTTTATTTTTCTCTTAGGGAAAAATAGTTGCATTTTAGGGGGCAGTTTCACAGAATGCTGGGGTTTCTGCTATGGAATGGGAAAACCAGCAAATCAAAGTATAAGCCACCTTGCTGGGAAAATTTTAGTTCAAGAGGCTGGGCCAAAGTCCTGGGTTGGCCACTTGGTCTCGTGTGACCCTAGAGAAACTGTCCACGCTCTATGAATCTCAGTTTTAGACCTGTAGATTGGGACCTATTCATTTATTCATTCATTCCTTCATTCATTCATTCAAAACAATTTATATGCTTTAGAACTGTTGAAGATCAAATGGGAAAACTGACTTACAAATTTTCTGTGGACTGTAAACTGGCATATGAATGTGAAAGAATTTTGTTAATGCATAGCCTCCTGTCAGCACCGTCTAATACCAATATAACGCGAGTCATATATGCAATTTAAAGTTTTCTAGTTTTACTTTTACATTAAGAAAAGTACAAAGAAATAGGTATGATTAATTTTAATTATATATTTTATTTAACCCAGCATCTAAAAATTATCATTTCAACATATAACCAATATAAAAATTATTAATGAGATATTTTATATCCTTTTTTTGGTACTAAGTTTTAAAAATCTTGTGTGTTTTATGTTTATAGCACATCTTGATTCAGACTAGCCACATTTTATTTTTTTTGAGACAGAGTCTCACTCTATCACCCAGGCTAGAGTGCAGTGGCACCATCATAGCTCACTGAACCTCAGACTCCTAAGTTCAAGTGATCCTCCTGCCTCAGCCTCCCAAGTAGCTGGGACTATGGGTGTGCGCCACACCCCGCTAATTTTGTCTATTTTTTTGTAGAGACAGGGCCTTGATCTTGCTCAGGCTAGTCTTGAACTCCTGGCCTCAAGTGATCCTCCTGCCTTGGCCTCCCAGAGTGCTGGAATTACAGGTGTGAGCCACTGTGCCCAGACTACCCACATGTCAGACGTTCAAAAGCCACATATGGCTGGTGGCTGCTGTACTGGAACAATCAGATCTGCATGTTTCCTAGAGAGAATAGCCCATTATTTTGTTGCCAACATTCATTTTGCCAGTTCCCCATGGCTAAGCTCCTTTCTGCTTGGGTCCTAGGTATTATGAGACGGGAAGCATCAAGCCTGGGGTAATTGGAGGATCCAAACCAAAGGTCGCCACACCCAAAGTGGTGGAAAAAATCGCTGAGTATAAACGCCAAAATCCTACCATGTTTGCCTGGGAGATAAGGGACCGGCTGCTGGCAGAGCGGGTGTGTGACAATGACACGGTGCCTAGCGTCAGTTCCATCAACAGGTGAGCAGCTGGTGCCTGTGGGTGGCTAGGGATCTGGGGGCAGTGGGGTCCTGGAGGTTCTGCGTGTGCCTTCCCTGAAATCTGGTCTCTCCTTTCGCCACGTCCCTTTAGGGCTTATTGGATAGGAGGGGATGCTCATGAGGCCTGTTGGGTTTCTGTTACCTTTCTCTTCTCTCCAAAGTGGATAGGAGTCCTAGGCCCAGGGAGAGGGGGCCATGCGAACACCCAGGCTGCTTGCGACTCTTCTGAGCGCAGAGTGATTTCTATCCCTTCTTTCACTGCCCACCTATATGTGTGGAGCACTTTGCAGTGAATCGTTCTGACCAGGCCCTCATAAATGCCACTGTCCCTGCAAGCCTGGGCTCAAGGTCTGAGCACTGGCTCATTTCAGAGGTTTCCAGGAACAAAATCCTTCTTCCAGTTTGGGCAGAGGTTGAGCCAGTGAGTGAAGGGAACAGAGCTCTGCCTTGGAGTTGGGAGACTCGGCTTCGTGTTCCAGCTCTGCCGCGAACTTGAAGTGGGACCTTGACAGGTTCTTTCTCTCTGTAAGAGCCTGGGGCCCTGGTGGTTCTGATGCAGGTCTTCAGTCCCCAAGGGTGTTGTCCAGGATGCTAAGATGCTCTAGAGGCAGGGGATTGTCCTCTCCTCAACTCCACTGAATCTCACACATGGAGAGAAAGAACCAGAGAAAATCCTGGGTGCCAGGCACAGGATCTTCCTGGGGGCCACAGTGGCTCCCTCTCCTCTCCAGTCTGAGCCATAATACATCAAAGGGCGCTCTCTGAGCTTTAAAAATAAACGTCTGGAGGAAAGTTTTCTATTGTAGATGGTGCATTCTCAACTCCATTTAAACCCAGAGTCAAGGATGCAGTTGTGACATGAACAGAAATGATTGTTCTTTAAACTCTGCAGAGAAAGGAGAAGCCAGCAGACTGAAAACTTGAACAGTTCCCATTTCTCCAAGGTTACACCCTACTGTCCGTCATCAGTGCAGAGCCTGTCTGAGCACAGGGGACACTTTCCCCTGGCAGAAAGAGGCGGTCAGACTGGAATGTCTCTGAGATCCCCTCTGGTCCTGGCAGTTGTTCCTTCTATGATGGCTCAAACACACAGAATCACCATGTGCATCATGTCGACGTTTTGAGTCCGGCTGTCTCATAAACTGCAAACCTTCGCGGAGGCCCTGGAGTCGTGCAGGGTGCAGAGGGAATTGAGGGGAATCAGGCACACAGTTCTCAGCCTCTCTTCTAGTGGGGCTCCCCCTGTCCAGGGTGGGATTCTGACATGCACTTGGGAGTCTGGGCTGCCTGAGCAAGGTTGCTGAGGAGTCAGCAATGTTTGTGGTGGGTTTGTGGGGGAATAACTCCTGTTCTTTTTCTGGAGCATGAGGGGCTCCAGTGTGTCTTGTTGAGTCCTCTCTTCTGGCTCGGTGTAGGATTTCCACGACAAAGCAACATGACAGGCAGCTGGCCTGCTCGCCAGGGGAACTGTGGCCAAACCCCTGGTCAGGCTTTGGGGGCCCACAGGTTTCCTGGTGTAGGGAGCACAAAGAATTGGTGGGTTGCAAGATAACTTCAGGTTGTTCTCGGGGCTCACAAACTCTAATGCCTTACCTGGGGCCAGGCAGGTGTGGTAAGGAAGGAAGCAGGCCAGACATAAGACAGGTGCCGATTTTTTCCGTTCTTTAAGAGAAGCCAGAAACCAGGACTTTTGTGTACGTATGTATGTATGTTCGTGTATGTGAAATCTCTATATTTTTAAATGAAGGCAACTAATTTCAATAGAAAAATGCCCTGTGGGGCAAGCATAACCCATTTCCAGAGCACGGGTTTATGTCCTTCATAACATAAGGATGAAAATTATTTTGTGGTGAATCTATTTTAATGTATTTAGAGAAATATAAATAACAGACCAAATCAGTGGGTTTGTGAACTTCGTGAACTCCGCTTGACACCCCCCTCCAACCCTTATAGTAGGGAACTACGGTTGCCTTATGAAATAAATTTATTTAAGTCAGAAAGTAAGCTATGTGAAAGAAACCTAAGAGGCAAATAGAGCAGTGGTTAGAGATGAGGCACAGGCCTCGCAGGGCTAGGGGGCGAGCGCCTAGGAAATCGCCCTCTGCTGATGCTCCCTGCTCGCAGTCGTGCACGCGCAGGTTCTGAGTGTCGGCTGCTGCGGCGTGCTAGCCTCAGGGCCTCTTGAGTGTCCCGGTCCAAAGCTGTGGCCTGGCTGGCCATGCCTCTAAGGTGCTTTCACATCTGTGGTCTCCTACGCTCCTCAAGGCCTGACTCTACCCTGAGGCGGGGGCAGGCACTGACGCCCAGATGGGGAGTGCAGAGGACAGTGACTTTGAGATAGAGATGGGAGGAGAGCCCGGGTCTCCGGATGGTAAGAGGAGGGCTACTCTCTTTCCACCACCATCTTGTGGGGCTCTGCCAGCGACAGCACTGAGGATCTGCGAGAAGAGAGGCAAAGGGGAGTCAGGAGTCTTTCCTTCTCCGTTTCAGGACCTCGCAGGCTGCGTGTTTTGCTGCCTGTGTGCCCACTCCCTCCTCACCCTTAGCCCTTTCCAGAGCTCCAGGGGCTTCTCTTTGGGAGCACTCCCTGCCTCCTCGCTGCACTCGTCAGTGACAGCTCACTAAGCGTGGGACAATCTCCTGCCACTGCATTCCCCACCCCTCACCCCCAGAAAGCCTGAGCCATCCCAGCATCCAGTTTTATTTTCCATGTGAAGGCAAAGCTGCCACTGCGTTCAATGGACGCAGCTTCTGCGTACTTGCCTTGCAGATGCCACTGTGTAGGAGGGTCCACAGCTCTCTCCCAGCCCTGCCTCCCTTGGAGGCTACTTCTCACTCTTCCCCTATTTCAAACAGCTAGGGAGGGAGTGGTGGCCAGATTTGTAGCTATTCTGGTGGTCACGGGGTCCTCTGCATGTCCACCCCTAGAAGTGTGTGCTTTTCTGCTGTCTTCAGGGGGACCCACCTGGGAAACCATGACTGACGAGGGATTCAACAACACTGAACTAGTTCTGATAGGCTTGGGAGAGATTTCCTGAGAAACAAAGCACCCTGTTCATTTGACATCTTAAGGACAGATGCGTGCTGGGATGCCGCACGACCCACATGAGGGGTTCTTGGACTCTAGTCTGAGTGTCGGTTGGAAGTGGCCGTCCCAGAGCTGGCCCAAACGGTGGGTGGAATGGAATCTTCCTTTTTCTGTCCCTGTGGCTCTAAATCCCAGGGGCCAAGTGATGGGGACTACGAGTGGCATTCCCAGTTTGGGATGGGGGGGCAGCTACGATTAGCACCAACTGGTTGTCATGTAATTCTGATTTTTTAAGAAAAGCTAGATATCAGGTATTTATGAAAAATCTCCCGACTTATAAATATTAGTAATTAATTCAAATAAAAGTAAATATACTGTGTAGGCCAAACAAAACTTGTTGTGGCTGGACGTGGCCTGGGGAAGATGATTTGTTAATTCTGGTCTTCATCCTTATTTTGGTGGTAAACCTTTGGAGACTGTTGACCCATTCCCCCTTTCTCCTCCACGACAGTTGCAAGTTTGCGTGCCACCTGTGGGTCCCCTCCCAGCTTGGCTCAGTTGGCCCCCTGGTTTTTCAATTCTCAGCATAGCTGATGGACAAGCTTCTCACCGCACCGATGGTACTTTGATCGGTGCCGTAGACGTGGGTGTTTCTTCAGCCTTATCTCTCCACTTCCTTTTTCAAGGCACCATGATTTTCTCTTTCAATGTAATTTTGTGAGGGATGATGGGGGTATGGTGGTGGAAGACCTAGCCTTTCTTTTTTTCTTTTTTTTTCCCCTTGCAATCCCTCCACGGAGCTTCCTTTTCTTTCCCTCTGACCTTGGAAAAGACCTAGCCTTTCAAAGGAGGGGGAGTGATGTTTACATGGGATCCTTAAATGTCTGTAATACATAAAATCCCTCAGAATTTTAAGCCTCAAATCCTAAATGAATTTTGAATCCAAATAGGCTTTATGCCTCACACAGGAAGTATTTAGAAGAGGGACTGCTTCCTTTGAAGGTGGCTCAAAGAAAAGTGCTCAGGCATGGGAGCTGGGAGTCTGGGCTAACTTATTGTGGGACCCTGAGCAAGTCACTTGAGTACTCTGGGCTTCAGTTTCCTTATCCATAGGAACAGTTTGATTGCTGAGCTCTCTCCTCTGTTGAACAATCTAGGATGTTCATACAGTATGGCATCCATAGTCGTGCTTTTACTCAGCCAAGTAAAGGATATGCCTTTTAGGGTTGACTGCCAATTCACCCCAATTATCTCTGGCTTAGAAAAAGCCCTGAGTGTGCTCTTACTATGTTAAGTCTTGATGGTAGCTTACATTTTTGATTTTCAGTTTTTTTTAGAATTGTTATGATTCTACTACAGCCTTGTTCTTACCACTACTATTTCTTCTCAATGGGAGATGATGCTCTTTGTTTTGACTTGGCAGTTGCTGCAAGCAGGTGGGCAAAATCTCTCATCCCTGGAGACGGCTTTGGAGGGTTCCTTATAATTCTTGGATCCCCCAAAAGGATAGCCCCACTGCAGCCTTGAAATAGGGCATAAGGATGACTACCTTCCCCTCCCTAGCTTCCAAGGGGACCCCATGTGCTTTTTAAGGCAAATGTGAAAAATATGAACATTTTAAGGTTGAAGCTGGTCATTAATCTTTATGAAGACACCACTGAAAATAACATCTAACATTTATTGATCACTTACTATAAAGTATCTACTATTCTAAGCATTTAATTAATTTAATCCTAATAAAAACCCTATGAGATAGGACTGATTCTTAGTCCCATTTTGCAGATAAAGAAATTGAGGCATAGAGAGGTTAGGTAATTTACCCAAGGTCATGTAGTTGGCAAATTGCAAGGATGGGATTCAAACTCTAGTAGTCTAGTTCCAGAGACTGTATACTTAATCACTGTGCTGCAGCTGCCTCCCAATGATTTATGACAATTAATAATGCTTTATGAGTGATATTTATAAACATTTTTTTAAATGAGGAAAACATAATTTTCTTTGCTTATGTACAAATTTAATAGATAGGCACTGCTTTGAAAAGTTAGGAATTTAAGCTGAACGACAGTGACATATTTTGCCATGTATTTATATAGAAATACATTATATTTCTATCTGATATATTCATATATTCACATATCTAGCAATATATCTCTATAGACACTTACGGAGAAGGAACATATACAAAAATACAAAAATTAGATCAGATGCCCGCGTAATTCCAGGTGGTCAAAAGGACTACCTCACTCCCAGGTCTTTGTCCAATACGTTCTGAGTTTGCTTAGTTAAAATAAGTGGTTTGAATATTGGAGAAAACAAAGAAACAAACACCCTGAATATATTTGTGGTAACAGTTAAGCACAAAAGTTTCTTTGCTGAGCTCAAGTAGCCAGGGTACCAGAGGGCCTGTGTGGTTAGACTGTAGGGTGAACAGAAAAATTCATTCCAGGCTATCAGCCCAGGACATGGAGTGCCCTTGGTGCCCAGCGCTGAGCTGTAAGAACAGAGAGGGCAGAAGCTACGGCCCAGTGAGTTTAAGGGGAGGCGCCGGCTACTTCTGTCCTTCTTTTGTACAAGCCGGAGACTCAGTGCAGCCTTGAAATGAACTTCCAGACATAATGGTCTAGAATGTGAAAAAGCTGCTTACAGAATGTTGCATGAAAAGAGCAGGATGCAAAACTGTGTTTAAAACATGGTTTAATCCTGATTTTTGTTAAGAGAAAAATGGATATTTCTAGATATGCACAGGAATGTTGGTATAATGGATATAAACAAAAATGTGGTTTTAGATGTCTTTAGAATTTTTCATGCTGTCCAAGTAGGCCACAATGAGCACATACTACTTTTATAATGAGGAAAAATTCTAATAAATGTCCTTTCAAAAGGTAATAGTTTGAGGCTGGAATAGAACTTTTACAAAGGAGCTGAACATTTTATTATGACCCCACTCTTCTCTCAAATGCCACGGAAGGAACTTTCTTGTAGATACCAAGGGACTTTGGCTTGGCCCTGTTCTGCTGCTATAAGATTCACTGGGCTTGTGGTCTCGCGGAGTCCCCGTGCATTGTCCCAGCTGGAAGTCTGCAGCCCAGGCTCCCCAGAGCCCAAGGACATACAGAAGGACATCAGAGCTGCCAGGTGGCTAAGGGAAGGCAGTTCAGCTGTTATCTCTTTTATATACTGGTACTGGGCTTTCCCATAAGATTTCTTTTTAAAGGATTTGATTTCTTAAAAACAAGCAAAGAGTGGTTTGTTTCAACTCCCTCATTCTATTGAGGCCCATAATGGAATGGACTTGCTCAAGGTCACAGTCAAGTTCATGGTAGAACTTAAGCAAGGTTTGCCTCTGGAAAGACAGGCTGGGATACCCCTGGCTCCAGCCCTGTGAATCCTTTCTGTGAGATTTTGTGCGAGGTGGGCTTCCTCTTAGCAAAGGCAAGCCAGGTGTCTCCTGGCAGCACTTTAACCCTCCCTAGTTTCAGAACAACACTTACAACCCCTCCCTTGGCAGTTTCCTGCGGGCAGGGCTGTTAATCCTCCTTATGAGTTCTCTAGGACAGACAACCAGCACGTAGGGCTGTCAGAGGACAGAGAGGTCACCTGGTTCGATTTCTTCATTCCACAGATGGGAGGCTGAGGTCTAGGGAAGAGAAAGAACTCCCTAAAGTCACTTGGTGAGTCCCCTGAGAGCTGGAGCTATTCCCCAGAAAGGGGTGCCTACTTGTAACGTTAATACATCATCCCCTTTCTTCAGAAGAGACACTTGAAGGCTAGAGAGGGGGTGCAGGTTACCCGAAGACACCCGGACAGATAGGGGAGCTGGGACTAGTCCGTAATTCTTCCAACCTCCTAACACCCAGCCCGAGTTCATAATCTTCCTCCGACCTCTGCCTCTCTGCCCAGCTTGATCCATGGCCCAGCTTGCGGATGGGTTTTCTGGTTGTCTGTGCGTAGCTGGTTGAGGTCTCTTCTCCTGCCTCGTGGTAAATAGCCATTTTTCTTTTTCCCAACTGCCCACAGGATCATCCGGACAAAAGTACAGCAGCCACCCAACCAGCCAGTGCCAGCTTCCAGTCACAGCATAGGTAAGAAGAACTTTTAAAAAAAATTTACAAATCTAATGGGCTCCAAATATTCTAAAGAACTTTTAATCATTCTTATGGACAGATAATTCTGCATAAAACACTTCGGCACACGTACTAATGCGCCTTCTTTGTCATTCTCCAAGGGCTGAACCTGGTAAATGAATTTTATAAATACTGCTAAAAGGTTTTGAATTTTACTGATTATTATGATAAATAGCTTTCACCATGAGACAGAAAATTGAAATCTAAGCCAAAAAAAAAAAAAATCCACTAATGGGGGTCTATAGAATGTCAGATAATTAAAGTAATAAATCAAGAAAGGGATACTTATTCATAACATTTTCTGCATCATTAGTCAGTAAGTAGTTTTGAATGTGTTTTTTTCTTCTATCAACCAGCCCTTCTACAATTCTTTGTGCACTTGCAGTCTTGAGTGAAGATGTGGCAAAAGTTCCCAAACTTTCTTTCTGTCTCTCTGTCTTGCTTCGCACTCACGTTCTGAAATGTCAAGGGCTGCCCGTGGGGGCGCTGGCGCTGGCAGGTGAAGTCTGAGAGTGACTGTCACTCGTCAGCGTGGGAGTTTCATTTTCGATCACTCAAGAGTTCAGAAATTTCCCTCGCCTTCCTGCCAAAGATTGAGAAGTGAAAATGACGCGTCTATTTAAGGTGTATTATTTCTTCACTTGGGATAAAGGAAACACTTCCGGTTAGCTGGAGGAAAAGTTATTCTACTACAAGAAAGTGGGTCACCATTCAGCAAGCCTCTGACTGTTCTGGTTGCCACAGTCGATAATGCATAATCACACCTCAGGTTGTGTGACGTTTCTGCACCTTTGTCACTCCTTCTTTAACTGAAAACTTGGACTCCCCGTGGTGATGGGGAGAAGGCAGAGGTCTGGCTTATAGTTCCAACTCTGTCATTAACTCACCCAGTGAACTGTGAAAGTCCCTTCATCTCCCTGGGCCTCAGTTTCTTCATTTGTGGATGGAGGGGCACAAACCAGGTGCTCTCAGAGGTCTCTGATCCTCCATGGTTACCTCTTTGGATAAAGGTAAGACAGAATTGGCATGAAATAATTCTTCATTTAAGCAATCCCTTCCGAAAGTGTTTGCTAAGCCCCTGCTATGCAGACCACGGAGTTGGAGACCAGTGTGACAAAGGAGGCAGGACAAAGATCCCCATTCTCAAGGGCTTTCAGTCTAAGGGGAATGGAATGGAGAGAAGTTTGCAAAACCCTGAGATGAAACTCAAGAAGAAAGGATGGGTGCCATGGGAGCAGGAGGGGGGGAACCACCAGCTTTGTCGGGCTGGGGTGAAGAGGGTTGAAGAAAGCTTCCTGGGAGAGTGTGTGTGGCTGAGATTTCACTTGCGGCTTTAACTATTTCAGATCACATAACAATGAAAATCAAACTAGGAGTAACCGCTAATATTCTTTCAGTTGGTTTAGAGGAATAATTTACTGTAATTCAGCAGAACGTTTTGTTTTGTGCCAGACCCATACATTTTTATTAAAACTATATCTCACATGTATACAGCCCCTTAGAGTTTAGGAACTTATTGAGGAGTGAGGAAACTGAAACTTAGAAAGAGATGAAATAACTCGCCCTTGGTCATGTTGCCAGGAAATAGTGGAGCCAGTACAGGAATCTGGGCCTTTGGAGCCTAGAGCAATCACAAAAGACTGAAACAAATGTCATCAGCTCTGGCAGCAACATGGTGAGTCTTGGTGACATGTGGCTGTTGTTTAAAGTACCAAGTGACCTTGGATCTTCTTTCTTCCTCTGTTTTCTGTAGCTTAATATAGAAAAGGTTGTGAGATTTGCATAAATCTATTTTGAGGAGCTTCTTCTGGTGAAGAAAACGAGAAGTTAACGATTTCTGCTTCTGTGTCGCTTAAGGAAGATCTGAAATCAAACTGAAATACGATAAGAAAGGCACTGTTCCCTCTAGGTCTGTAGGAGTGAGGAACTCAGTCTGCTCCAAGGGAAGCTCGGGCTTCCAAATCGCCACCGTTTCTGGTGATTTCCTGCTTCAGAGTCAAAGGCTGCTCTACCTGCCTCCTGCTAGTTATAGCCCAAGGAAATGTGTCTGAGATTGGTCTGTTGGTTTTAACGAACCAGGAAAGAATCCCCACAGTCCAGAAATGACAATTCAGCTGAACAGCTGGAGAGGACCCTGACAATGGACTGGTCTCTCCCTAGGACTCTGAGGCCAGGAATGAATGTGAAATGTGCACAACCGTCCCCTCCCCCATGCTTATCCTTAGGAACTTAGAGACCTGGCCTCAGTCACAATAAGACGCCAACCTCTGCCGTATTTCTGGGCAGGGGAAATGTCAACTTTAAGTCCTTACACCTGAGGCTGAGCTCTGGTGTTGCTGCGTATTAGCTAGATGACTTTGACTCACTTCACCTTGTGGAACCTCAGTGTCTTCATTTGATGAATGGGGATAAATAATAGCACTCTGGGCTGTTGCAATCATTAAAAGAAAAACACTGCATGAATGTGAAGTATGTTATCGTTCTTCATTATGTATTAGTGAGGAACAGACGAGTTACAGGGGTTAAGACTTTAGTCTCTGGGTTCCAATCACCACTCTGCTTCCTATCAGCTGTATGATCTCGGGTGAATCACTCGTCTTCTCCAAGCTTTGGTTCTTTTACCTTTCCAATGGGATAATAACATTGCCTAGCTTATAAGGTTGTTTTCAGGATTAAATAAGATAATGCCTCAATGCCTGGCACAGAGTAAGCTCTCAGAAAATGTTTGTTGTTATCATGATTAATACTGAAAATCAAGTCCAGGTAAAATAAACTGTAAGGAGAACAGACATTGAGGAACTGGGAAAAGAAGCGGCAATCTGCCGTTTGGAGCTTGTTGGCTTTGTGTGTGAGTGTGCGCAGGTACTCATGTCTGCGTGCGAGGAGGGATATGCCAGCAGAGACTGAAGAGGTGTAATGAGTAGTCTGGGTTTTTTAGCACTGGCTGGTGGTGGGCCTCAGCTCCCTTTCTCTTCTCCATCCCCTGTGGGGACTTGAGCTGGTGCCCTTCGGCTCTGTCCTGTGTTCCTTTCTACACTGTGCCCATCCTGCCTCTCCTCCTCCCCAGCAGCTGAGAACCTGGGCAAACATCTGAGGCTCGAGGCCAAAGCTGCTCTCTTGGCCAGATGTGGCCGCTGCCACAGGGCGAGTGTCCTCCCATCCCGAATGCTCGCTCCCCTCAGCCCGGCGTGCCGTGAGTGAGTGCCGGGCGCCACCCGCCTCTCAGCCCTCTGGCAGACCCTGACAGCCCCTCTCCCTCTGCGCAGTGTCCACGGGCTCCGTGACGCAGGTGTCGTCGGTGAGCACGGACTCGGCTGGCTCCTCGTACTCCATCAGCGGCATCCTGGGCATCACGTCCCCCAGCGCTGACACCAACAAGCGCAAGAGAGACGAAGGTAAGAGACGCCACGCAGCCCTGTCGCCCTGTCGCAGATGGCCCTGCGATCTGTTTCGGGTGCTCCGTCAGGAATGGAAGCAAAGGGGCCCACAAAGAGTGCTCGGACCCAGGCTCAGCCCCTGCAGCAAGGGCAGCCAGGCAGCAGGCTGGGACTGTGGAATCCTTGCTGGCCTCTCCGGTCGTCACCCCTTGGCTAGAGAAAGTGGACCTGGCAGAGCCCTGTGGCCTTTAAGAAGACCCTGTGTGTGCAGATATGATGCTTGAGGGCAGAGTTCACAGGGTTCTGAGCACAAAGCCTCTGTCCCCTTTGCGGGGGAGCCTGGGCAAAGCAGCCACCTCCCTCTCCAGCATGAGAGGGGCACTGGCGGGTGGCGGGGAAGGGGGGCTGTCTGAAAGGCTACGCCAGCCCCTCAACAGAGAGGGCCTTCAGTCCTGCTGACGATGAGCATTGAGGAAATTAATAATCATCTCATCCTTGCCCTTGGGCCTGGAAGAAAGGAGCGCAGGGGGCCTCGTGGGGATTACAAAGATGACAATCTTCCTGGTTGGTTTTTCTCAATCCCTTGGCATGCCGTGTGCCGCCTGGGCCTTCAGAGCCGGCCACCTCCATCCTGGACATGGGGCACCTTCACCCGAGTCTCCCTTGCCCCGGATGGGCTGCCAGCGCTGGCTGACATTAATGGGTTTGAGAGGAGAAACAACCCCCTGGGAGTCTGTAAAATCTTAGTCAGGAAAGGAAGGAAAAAAACCGGGGCTGTGGTCTAGGGCCTGAGAGCAGCGTGACAGAAATCTTGATTCAATTATTCTGTTCCTCGGCACAATTCCCTTTCTCAGCTCCGTGTAAGGGATGTGTGTTCTCGTGAGCACATGCCCAAGTACTTAAGATCTGTAACTAGAAAATTGAGTCGGCCCAGCAGTGGATTGGCCTGTGGTCTGCGGGTTCCAGGCAGCGCGGAAGCTGAGCCTGGGGCCTCTGTTTGGAGCTGGGGGGCGCCTGGGGACGATTCATGGCTTTTGGAACCTGCCTGGCCTCTTTCCCCTGCTCCTGCCGCTCCTGAGCAGATGTCGCAAGTCTTTAACTCCGTGGGCTGCATGCTCTGCTGCTGCAGGAGGCAGTGGGCTGCCATCTCTGTTGGTTTACTGGGTTGATGGTGTCATCTTTTCTCCCACTGTCGCCTAGACTTGCAGCAGATGTGTCCAAGCCGGGGGCCTGGCTATTTTGGATTACAGTGGAGGGGTAGATTGTGTGAGGGTCCCTCGGGGGCTGAGGGATTCAGGCAGAGATTTTTGGAGAAAGAAAAAAATACAATTTGATGTTTACCACCAAACAGACAGGTCCTGGTTTGGAGGGATTGTTTCACTGTGTTTGTGGAGTGCGGTATTGGCTTGTCGTCTCTGGTCAGCTGCTTTGGACTCTCGAGCTGCTTTAAAAGGTCTAGGGTGGTCAGAACGTGGGTGGTGTTGGTCTTGACCACTCTGTGCTGGTCAGATCGTTCTCTGAGGACTGTGGCCCATTTGGGGCTATTGGTCTTAAAGAGGGACAGTGACAAATAGGGATGTGTCCAGATGAGTGTAACCTGGGCGGAGGGCAATCTGATATAGCACCTGGGGACACTGAGGGATCTAGGGATGTGTTGGCACAAAGAAGAGCAGAATAAGCAGGACCGGACTGTTGCCTTCATATGTTTGGAGGGCTGACAAGGAAGGAGGGTAGAATGACACGTTGTCGTGTGGCCCTAAAGGCCAGTGTGTAGCAGATGCAGAGGGGATTTCAGCTCAATGTGAGAAAGAACTTTATACGTGTGAGAATGATCTAGGGATAAAAGGAGATGCCTTGGGAGGTAGTGAGTGCGCCATCTCTAGGGTTATGTAAGCAGAGACTAGGTGGCCACTTGCTGGGCTGCCATATAAGTGTATCAAGAATCAGATGTGGGATTGGATGATCTTCAAGACCCTTCCAGTTCTGAAAGTTATGGTAGAGTCCCGGTCCTTAAGAGGACTTGGAGGCTACTCCAGTCTGTGGTCTGTGGGCTAAGGGAGAATGACTTGATGCTGCTGGAAGCTTGCAGGAGTGGGAAGAGTGGGGGACCTGAGCAGCAACCAGGGCCTCCCCTCACTGAGCGTACACGATGGGGCACAAACGTGGGCAGAAATGCCCTTGGTCACATCAGGGAAGTGTCCGGGGGGAGTATAGCATGGTGCCCCCTCCTTGCTTTTCCCATCCTCTCTCTGTATCTCCTTGGCTCCAGAGGGAGGTGAAAAGGCAGAGATTGCCACCCTGATTTTATTACGGGAAGTAACCAAGGCCCCAGGGAGCTCTGTGACATTGGCAAAGCCACAGCTGGTGTGGGATGGGGATTCTGGAGGAGCTGGAGGGCCCCTGAGGCCCCAGTGTCCTGTTATTGTCTGGCTACCTGTTGCCCCTCAGCCCCTCAGAGAGGCCCTTTGGAGGTGGAGCAGCCTGGGGCTAGGCAGAGCCTGGGGACGGTGTGGGGAAGAGTTTTGAGCAGGAGGTTGGATGCTCCCAAGAGTCAAGTGAGACCTGAAGGTCAGAGGTTTGAGGAGAGCAGAGAAAGTGAGAACCAGCCACTGGGGAAACACTGGGAAATTGCCGGGCACACTAGAGGGCTGGCCTGTGGAGGTTACAGACTGGATTTTCGAGGGTGCTGGCTTCTAGGATGGTACCATTTTTCTCAGGAGGGAAGCAACCTGAGGGAAGAGTCACGGGCTAAGACAGGCATTAGAGGGCCAAGAAGAGGACAGTAGGATCCTTGCTCCCGTTTTTCAGATGAGGTAACTGAGGCTTTGCAAGGTGAAGTCACTTGCTCAGATGCCTGGTTTGTAGTCGTCTCCAACTTGGACTTGAGATTTGCCCTGTGGGCATTTCTTGGGGCTACTGTCCTCCCCTGACCTCAGGGCAGAAGTGGGCAGTGATAGAGTCTAGTCACAGAGGGAGGGTGGTGGGCAAGACTGCCAAGCCCAGAGTCCTTCTGATGGGCAGGACAGTATGTGAGATGACACCAAGGGAAAAGAGTAAGGCAGGGAGGGACCAGCTTGGTCAAAAGGATCTGGGAGGGCTCCTCATAGGAGGTGGCATTGGAGGAGAAGAAGGCATTCCAATCAAAGGCAAGAGAGATTGTGCCAAGGCTGGGCCTTCAGTGAGCACGTGCAGGGAGAGACCAGGACGGCAGAATTCGGAAAGGGAGAAAGGTGGAAAGAGAGACTGGGGTGGCTCAGACATTGACCAAGTCCTCTGAACTTTTAGTCTGGAAGCAGTGGGGAGATGGCTTGAGCTGTGTGTTTTAGAGACTCAAGAAACATTGTGCTTTGGGAGGCCAAGGTGGGAGGATCCCTTGAGGCCAGAAGTTTGAGACCAGCCTGGGCAACATAGTGAGACCCAGTCTCTACTGATTAATTAATTAATTAAAAAAAGAAACATGCACTGTGCTGAGTGTTTTGGATATAAGGGTGGATGTGAAAGTGATTAGCCTGCTGCTATCCAACAGAAACAGAATGCAAGCCAATATGTAATTTAAAATATTCTAGTAACCATATTAAAAATAAAAAGATACAGGTGGAATTAATTTTAATAATATATTTTATTTAGCCCAATATACCCAAAATATTATTATCATTTCAACATGTAATCCATATAAAAAATTGGATGACTTGTTTTCCCTTCTTTTTTGGTACTAAGTCTTTGAATCTGGTGTGTATTTTATACTTATAGGACATGTCAATTTGGATGCTAAATGTTTGATAGTTAAATGTAGTCCTACCAGAAGAATAAAGTTGTGTTTAGTGGAAAAATATCTTATACTGCATCTATTTTTAAATTTACATTAATTAAAAACAAATAAAATTAAAATTCAGTTTCTCAGTTGTATCAGCCACATTTCAAGTGCTCAATAGCCATATGAAGCTAGTGACTACTGTATTGGACAGCATAGCTCTAATACAAGTGCTTGGCACACAGTAGGTGCTCAATAAATGCTCCTTGGTAAAACCGGTTTAGTTTTAGAGGGTTTACAATTAATGAGGAGGGTGAATTGGGGGGTGTCTCTACTCTTCTCAATCACGGATGCTTCTATTTGGTATTTTGGGCTTCCAGAGAAAGCTCTGTTGCAGAAAGAAATAAATTAGAACATTGTTAGACCAGTGGATCGTCAAGGGCCCTTTTAGTCTAGAAACTCTAGGGTTCTCCCCAGGATATTTGCCTCCAAGACCAGACTTGGGAACGTGGCCACTGTGTCCAAGTCTCAGTGAACTGTTCTGTATCTGACACGGCAGATGAGATCTGTGTGTCCTCCGAAGGCAGAGCTGAGCCTGGTTGAAGGAAGCGAGAGGGAGGCAGGTTGGGCCGAGCGCAGCAAACAGCTTTCAGACAGCAGCCAGGCCAAGGATGGCAGCATTGTCTTGGACAGGTCGCGAGCAGGGGCTGCACGAATGAGGGGAAGATGGTTCCCCTCCCCAGAATGGTTCCCATTCTGGTTTGGACTCCGTGACTTTTCAGGCCTGTTACAATCCGGGTGGCAAGTGCTTCTGTGACTGTGGGGTCTGCAAGTGGTTCTACCCACTTCTTTTTCCCTGCCTGATTCCGAGCCTGCCATTCGTGTGGACTCGACAGGGCGGGGCCCACAGGGCATGCGTGTCCACCCCAGCCCGGCCCCCTGGCTCCCGGAGACGCTCGGGAGGCTTGCGGGGTGGCTCCAAGAGTCAGGCTGGGGTCCTGCCCCGTTGTGAGGTACAGCCTCGTTCTTGGTTGGTCTGAACCGAGAGCTTTCGTGGAGGAAGCTGTGGCATCACCTCAGGAATCCCGCCGGGCTAGGGACAGAGCCCGAGGTGGTACTTCCGACTGCGGAAGGCCCGGAGATGGTGGTGGCCGGGCTGGACTTGGCAGAGCAGGCAGGGCTGTGAATAGCGGCCACGGGTGAAAGGGCAGCCTCAGACCCTCCGTTCCTTCCTGGGCCTTTGATCTCTGGCGAGGCCTCCTTCCGCTTATCTGCCCCATTCAGGTCCCCTCCAATTCCCCCGGAGTCTGAAAGGCCCCGACACACCGAGGTCAGTGGAGTGCGAATCCCTTTCAGCAGCTCAGAAAGCCGAGCGGTCCAGCACCGGTGTGGACTGTGGGGGCCAGAGGCTTCTTTTCGGGCGGTAGGGGCACATTGCAAGTGGAATTTCCGGCCTGCTGGCCGAGGAGGGCACAGGAAGGCGGCCAGGACCAAGAGGTGGCCCGTCCTTTTCAAAAGATGCCAAGTCCAGTGAGGTCCTCTTGGGAGGTTTGGGGGCATCTAGCGGGGGCTTCTGTTATGACTATCCCTCTTTTGGGGGTACCTGTCTCCTCTCCATTTATGTGTCCTTCCCCATGTCTTTTGTTTGGGGGTGCATCTCGTTCTGTGTTACCTGGCTTTATTTACGTCTTGTTTGTCAAACTCTCTTCTGTGTCTGTTCCTGGTCTAGTGCTCACTAGCTCTCTTTTTCTCAGATTCTCTCTCACACACACACCCCAGCTCTCTCTCTCACACTGTCTCCCCTCCCTCTCTCCCTCTCTCTCTCTCACACACACACACACACACTCTCTCCCTCTCACATAAACACAAACTCGCACGTTCTCTCCTCCCTCTCTTCTTCTATTCTCTCTTGCTCTCTCTCTCTCACCGACTCCTCAGCCCTGCCCAGCAGACCCCCACGGGAGCCATGGCAGCAGCGAAGGGATTTCAGAAGCTCGCAGGCCATTCTGGGCCCAGAGCCCCTTCGACCAGGGACCCTCTTCCTTTCCTGGACACTTAGGTCCTCTGCTGCTCCTGGGCTCGCGGCAGAAGGCTGGAGCAGAAAGTGGGGAGACCCCCGCCTCAGATTTCCCAGAAAGGAGGAGCATGTGGAAAAGCTCCGGATTCCCGAGTCCGGGGTTACAGGCAGCCGCGTGGCACCAAGATTCTGCCGAGCTCTGATCTCGAGAGCCCCACGTAAGGTGTCGTCGTGCCAAGGCCACAGGCTCACGGGCAAGGGGTGAAACGGTATGAAGACTTCTTGTGGGGAAATCTGGTTACTTAATCTCTCAGCCTCCATTTTGTTACCTGGAAAAAAGAGGCCACACGAGCCTGTGGGTTTTTGTTAGGATGAAAAGGAGTGACTCCTGCAAAGGGTTTAGCCCCAGAAGTGCTTAATAGGTGGCCCCTGAAAGAGTCCGGTGCTTGAGGGTGTGAGGCCGGTCACAGGCCGGGGACAGCAGACTCCAGCCGCAGTCGTGTTTGGCGTCTGACACTGGCTGATCTGCCCACCGCGGACTTCCTGTTTGTGGCAGTCTACTCCGAGGAGCACTGAAGAAACCGAGTGACGGGCCGGGGAGCCCGTGGGCATCGAGACTGAGCAACAGCGCCCCCAGGTGTCGGCTGCAGAACGAAGGGCCACTTGCTTTCCTTTTCTTCCTTTCCCTTCAGGACTCTGGGCCTCCTGGCCCCTCTCATGGAAGCAGAAAAGGGCCAGGCCTCAGTTTCCCATGAAGAGAGGCGCTGGGTGCACAGAGGTGGAGGCCTCCGGGAAGGAGGCAGAGGGCAGGGCGAGGGGCCCCGAGGGCTGGGCGTCTGAGGGCGGTTGGGGCCACCAGCTTGGACTTCGAGACTTTCCCTGTGGGCGCTGTTGCGGCCTTGGAGAGCATCTAGGACGTCCCACGCCAGTCATTATTCAGACGGGAAACAGGCTCGGGGAAGAAAAACCACTGACCGGGTCACACAGTCAAACCCAGAAAACCTAGAGGGAGAGAATGTCTCCTCAGAAAATCCTTGGTCTCCTACTGCCTTTCGATGTGATAAATTTCAGTCCTCCTCCCTTCGTTTCCCCTCCTCACGGGTCCATCTGCTGTCCCCACTGTTCAAAGCCACCGACACTCACCCCCATCATGTATCACCCCGTGGGATGCTGACCTGCTAATTCCCCAGGGCTGCCTCAGCTCTCGATGGGCTGCCCACCCTCCGTGCTTGCACACCTGACCTCCCCGCCAGCACCCCCGCTCCTCCTTTCGTCCCTGCTGTGCCTGCGGTCCTGGTGTGTGCTCTGAGCTTTCTGACTCCGGGCTATTACCCAGGCAGGGTCTTCTACCTGGGATGCTGTCCTTGAGGCTGGTCTGTGACCTGGCCTGGTTTTCCAGAGCCAGCCCACTTGCCTGGGGGGATTTCCAGTGTTGGGCCATTGGTCCCTCACAGCTGGCTAGCGCCCAAGGAGTCATCAGTGGCCAGTATGGAGCACTGGTGGCCAGGCAGGCTCTGCAGAGAGGGAGGCATCCCCTTCTTCCACAGTGGCTTTGGGGGCCATTTTGTCTTGGCCTCTGCTGGGGCTTCCCCAGAGCTGGTCCCCTACCTGGCCCTTCATGAGGTGTCCCTGGATGTACCTTGATGTGGGCGGAAGGGCCCATCCCCAAGTTCTCTTTTTGTCCGGGCAGGGCCAGGACCAGGGTTCTTGCTGGGAGGGCATCACTCAGAGCCTAGGGGGCGATTGCCAGCCTGGCAGCCTTGCTTTAGTTGACTTGCCTTGGATTTACAGTGATTTTGAATTAGTTACCAACATTTCAAACTCAGGAAATTTGGTATATGATGCCTGGCTTTCCTTGGAGGAGAAAACCCAGATCTGGCAACCCTGGGTGGGCTTCCTTGCATGGCACCACCACATGGGGCTGCTGTGCCTGCCGTTCTCAGATGCTCCCAACCCAGCCAACTCGCTCATGGCACTTGTGCTCTGGTTTTCACAGCTTGGAGGCCTTTGGGCTTCTGGAGTCCTAGCATCAACTCTGTAAAGAAACGAGTTTGGTTCAGCCCAGTCTGTGGCAGCTGCAGTTTATGGGAGGCAGGTCCTGTGAGCGGCCTGCTGGGGCCATGGTGTGTGTGTGTGTGGAGGGGGGTCAGGGAAATGGGGCAGTCAGGCTGACAGGCCAGAGGTTGGGGGGGGGAGGGGAGGCAAGTACTTAGGGCAGGGCCAAGGAGCCACACTCCTTGGCAGGTCATTTACCCCATACCCTGCAGATAGGCGGGTCCCGGCACAAAGGGTGCAGGGTGGTTAGTGGCACAGGTAGTAAGGTCCTGGGTTTCCATCTTCCAGCCTGGCTGGCCACTCTCCCCTGTCCTGGCCTCGCAGTGACGGGCACCTCAGCTGATACCCAGGCAGACAACTGCCAGAGGCCTCCTTGGTAACACAGGGAATCTGAGGCCAGGTGGTCAATTGGAGGGGCTCCTTGGGCTTTTCCCTAGTGCCCAGGGATGTCCCCTGGGTGGGGGTCAGGTTTCGGTTCCTCCTGGCTCCCGTGTCCCCGAGTTTCACTTTGATTCAGTGAGTGAGAGCCCGCGTGAGAGCCAACGCCACGGAACCCCCACCCTCCCTGCTCGCACACCTGCTTCGCCTCAGCCCCTACCCCTGCTCCCACCCCTCCTCCTTCTCCCACGGGGCTGTGAACTCGTGTTTTGGAGAGCCCTGGGGTGTAGGAGAGGGCAGGTGGTGCAGTGTGAGGATCTCAGTTCAGGGAGTCAGTTTGGGGGTCAACCAGACCAAGGGTGGAGGGGCCAGTGCTGGGGCATAGAGACTCATCCATGGTGGGCAGCTCCCTGGCAAGGCGGTCTGGAACGCAAGGGAAATGGACTTGGCTTTCCTCCCCATCCAGCATGCCCTGCTGCCTTGTGGGGCAGAGAATCCCACAGTCCTTTCTGGCTTTGGGATTTGGTTTAATTCTTGGTGGGAACATCTTTGGTTTAGGACTTTATAAGAGTCCAAACTACTACAGGCTATGGGAGAGGGAAAGAGCCCTGGGAGGTGGAAGCCAGGAGCCCTGGGCTGTCCTGACTTTGTGGCTGACTTGCTGCTGACCTAGGGGGAATCTCTTCCTCCATCCAGCCCTCAATTTCCCCACCTAAAATTGAGATTAAGAGATTGCTAAGGTTCTTGCACCAACATTTAAGTTTCTCCTGGTCCTATCCCAAATCCTCTTGGTGGTCATTATTTTAGACCAGCAGTTCTCAAACTTTGGTCTTGGGGCCCCTTTCAACTCTTAAAAATTATCAAGGACTTCAAGGAGCTTTAGTTTATGTGGGCTAATTAAAATGGATAATAGTAATAAACAAGTAATATAATATTTTTAAAATAAGAAAGAACCATATTTTACGAACCGAAAATTTAGTAAGACTGGCATTGGCTTACAATTTTGCAAATCTTTTTAGTGCCTGGCTCAATAGAAAATGGCTTGATTCTCAGATCTGCTTCTGTGTTCAGTCTGTTGTGATATCACACATCCTATAGCCTCTGAAAAACTCCACTATATAATTGTGAATGAGGGGAAAGAAAGGAAATAATATCTTGGCATTGATATGAAAATGATTTTGACCTCACAGATCCCTTGGAAATATCTTGGAGATCCCTCTTCCCCCTCTCAGCACTTGGAGAATTTCTGTTCCAGGCTGCTGTAAACTCTGAACTTGCCTGCTTGTCACTCACAGATAGGGAGAGCAGTTAAGTGGGTTTTTTTTAGTTAAAAGAAAGGTGCCATCAGTTTCTCCTGTTCTTAGCTTCTGAAGGCAGTGGAGCCATGGCAGGTCTTTGAGCTGGGAGGGGGTGACAAGACACACTGGGCTTTGGAAATCCTCCTCTAGCAGATTGAGATGTATGGTGTTTTGTGCTCCCATTCCAGGCTGAGCTCCCACAGAAAGGCACAGCTACGGAGGTTCCTCTCCTACCAGCAGAATGTCTGTCGGATTTGAGTCTGATCTCCCTCCAGCAGGCTTCCTGCTGTGCCAGCAGCAGCTATGCTGTGCTCCCTGAGAGCCTGGGGAGCAGGAGTTTTGGAACCCTGCCACGTCTCCCCCGCCCAGCTGAGCCCCACACTAGCCTGCAGACTCCTGGAGACCCCACCCTGGGTATATTTTTGGTGGGAGAGAACCCAGCAGTGAAATTGATTAGGAATGAAACAAAATAGAATGAAGTAAGGAAGTGGATTTGGTATTTATCTTGACTCTTAGTATTTGAGGAAAAGCATGTCTGAAAGGAAATTGGGAAATTGGAGGTTTTTGTTCTGATGCTACAGGGGTCTCTGGGTGTTTCTGGAATGCCAGTGGTATGTGACTCCTGTGTGTGTGTGTGTGTGTGTGTGTGTGTGTGTGCGCGCGCGCGCGCGGATGTGTGTGCACATGTGTGCATGTGTCTAATTTCACTTTGGAATTCCCAGTTTTCATTTTCACTGGCACGAGTTATCACCTGCATTAGTCCCTTCTTGGATCATTTTATTCCACTGATGGAATAAAATGGGGAAGAGAAAGAAAAAGATAATGTTCTAAGGTAATTTGAGAAAAATCAAGAGGAAGAAGATAAAAGGTGCTAGAAAGCGTATGTGTGAGAAAGAGATTGCTCGTAGTGCAATTAACTGATCTATGTGAGGAAACAGGCAGAGAGAAAGGCACAGCCCTCTGAGGGACTGACAGGAGGTTGAAAAGTGATGAGAGGGTCAGACACTTCCCAGCACCAGCCACCAGGTGGCACCATTGACCCAGGACAGCTTAGTTGCTGTCCAGGGTTAGGGACAAGAGGGGTAACAGGGCAGTGTGTACGGGCCATTTATGAGCTTGGTACGCTGGTAACGGGATCGTGGGCAGCAGTGCCCAGGTAGGCTGACCGTTTACCTAAGTCTCACTTCTCTGTCAGCATTCAGCTGGGGAGCGAGAGGCTGGTCCAAATATCCTGATACAAACCTTTTTGGGAGTCCTTGCTTCTACTCTAAGCCTTTATTTTCTGTGTGACCTTGGCCAAGTTACTTCCCTCTGAGCCTTGTTTTCCTAATGTTAAAATGTGGAGATTTGAGCAGATGATTTTTCAGCATCTTTTGGGCTCTGACACTCTGTGGTGTACAGAGTTGGAGTTAGATCTGGATCTTTCTCTGTTAGCTGTGTGACCTTGGGCATGTCACTTAACACCTGTGGAGACTATAGTAATATCTTCCTTATAGAATTTTAGGTTAGAAAGTGCTTTGAAATGTTTTGTGGTGCTGTAGGGGGGGGAGAGTTTGCTATTTATAATTTTTCCTAGAATTTAAATTAGCCAGAAGAAGGGGTTCCACCATCCTTGCTGCTTAGAAAGTTCGTGCCTCTGCATGTAACCACAAAAGGCCTTGTGGCAGGTGTTTGCTCAAGATCACGGCCTCTCTGTCTGAAATATCTCTTGAATCAGCTACTGCGTTGGTCTAAGCACTCTCTTCCCTCATTTGGATTATTGCTATAGCCTTCTAGCTAGTCCCCGTCTCCAATGTCATTGACTTCTCCAAACAGTAGTCTGTCTTCCACGTAGCAGCTGAAATACAGCTTGGATCAGTGACTTGCCCAAAGGGTTTGAACCCTTCAAATCTGCCCTCTGTTCTCAGAAGCCATCCAGACTTCTTCACGAGGCTGCCAGGCCCTCTCCGCTCCCCTCTTCTCATGCTCTCTCCAGTCATCCGAAACCTCTTTCCATGCCTTGAACACCGCATGCTCTGTCCTGCTCGCATCCCGAGAGCTGCAAGGGTTGTAGAGTTGGACAACCAGGTGCTAGTGCTGACTCCACAATGATCAGTCCTGTAACCTACGGCAAGTGATTTTACCTCTCTGAGCCTCAGTTTCCCTATATGTAAAAGAAGTTGTGCCTGTGACTGGGCTGCTGTGTGACTGTATGAGGTAATGCGGGCACAGTGCCCGGGATGACCCCATGACATGATGATAAGTGCCCATAAAGGGTACCTTTTAGAACCAGGCTGTTCCCGCTGCCTAGAAAACTGTCCTTCTCCCGCATCCCACCATTTAGCCTGCTCACATTCCAAAACTTCAGGATCTAGCTTAAATGTCGTTTCCCAAGTGAGGGCGTCCCTGATGTTCATTGCTACCCGTTAGCTCCCCTCCAATGCCCCCAACCCCCAGCACACGGAACCTGCCTGTTAATAAAAATATCCCATTTGTCAATTGTCAGTTTTCCCAGTGAGGCTGCGAGCTCCGTGAAGGCAGGAGCTATGTCTGTAGCAGTCACTGTTTTCACCTTAGTGCCCAGCACAGGGCCTGGTTCGTGGTAGCAAATGTGTACTGAATGGGGGCCGTGGATATCACAGAAGCCATGAGCCCATCTGGTTAGTGGGTGCAGGCGGCTGAGTAGAACCCAGAACCTGGCACATCAAACATCCTCTCGCTCCCACCTGAGCCCAAAGCCGCCATCCTCCAGGATCATGTGACAACCATTCTAGAGGCGGAGGGAGCTCTGTCATGTCTGAATACATGCACGCACGCAGATACACATGCATATGCACAAATGCGCATGCTGGTGCCCAAAGTCCTCTTTCTGTCTGTCTTATCTGAGCACGTGACGCAGATGAGGGCAGCTGGCGGGAGGTAGGGTGAGCCTGACACGCGGCTGGAGAAGCCTGGGTTTCTCGTCCCAGTGCGGCTACTGCCCTGCCGTGTGATCTCGGCCAGGTCCCTGCGCTTTCTGAGCCTCGGTTTGAATGCACCGAGCCTGGACAACCTCCTAGCTCCTGGTCCTTTCTCCTCCGCCTTCCTCCTCTCCCCCTCCCTCCTCCTCCATCTTCTCTCTCTTCATTTCCTTTCTGTCTGAGACACAAATGCCATCCAGCACTTCTGAATGGTACTTTTGTTCCGTGAACATCTCTTTTCTGAAAAGGACGATTGGTCAGGTTTGTACCTTTTAAACGCTGGCACGTTTTATCAGTTAAGAACCTGCGTACCTCTTTCTCCGGAGACAACCCTAAGCAGACAGGCAGAGTGGCAGAGGGGAAGGTTTACGGGAGACAATGGATGAAAAACAGCAAACCCTCTTTGGAGGTCTAATTTATGATCCCTCCAGTAAATGCCTTCTTTCCTGGGAGACCCTTTCCTGCTCTTCCCCATGGCCTCAAGCATCTTCCAGCTTGACTCCAGCTTATGACTTGTGTCTCCCTCGTAGTTCCCCAAAGCATGGGGAGAGGGGCAAGAGCAGAGGCTATACCTGAGCCATCCTTGTGCAAGACTTTGAGGTGGGGTTTGGAGTCCTGGACTTGGAGTCACTGCGCCCTTGGTGTGAGTCCTGGTTTGGCACTCCCTTGGGCAACCCATTCTGGGCCTCGATTTTCTTACTGGCAAAAGAGAGAGCAGAGTGCCTTCCTCAAAGTCTTGGGCAAATTCAGTGAGAAGTAATACATGAGAAAGTGCTTTGAAAACTGTAAAGCTCTATCGCCTACGAGAGTATAGTTGTAGTTCATTTCACATACCTGCTCCATGACTTTGGACAAATGTCTTCACTTTTGCAAGGGTCAGTTTTCCCATCTGTAAAATGGAGACTGTAACACTTAGGTCACACGATTACTGTGAGAATTCGGTCACAGATGTAACACATCCGGCACAGCTCTTGGCAGTGGGAGGCGCCCACGTCTAGGTTAGGGCCTTTTCCCTTTCCCTTCCTTGTTTCTTTCCTCGCCTCCCCCTGAGTACAGCCACAGTAGGTAAGCCACAGGCTTCTGAAGTCTGGCTGCCCGTCTCAAACCCAGTTGGTCACTCTGTGGCTGGGAGATCTCAGACAACTTGCCTAACCTGTGCCTCAATTTTCTCCTCTGTGAAAGAGGGATAACAATAGTATCTGCTTCAGAGGGTCATGGAGAAGATGAGACCGTGCCCACAAACGACTCGGCACAAAGTCAGCACCAGGTGGATGCCGGTGATTCTGCCAGACTGCCCCCGCCCCGCTCCCCAGTGCGCCCAGACACTGGGCTAGGCTGGACGGGACCCCAGCCACCAACTCTTTTAAGCCCCTTTGTGGCGGGTGAAGAAAGCCAGGCCGGAAGGGAGCGGAAGGGATTTGCCCAAGTTCACACCAAGAGTCGCATCCCAAGACCTTCGGGGATGTCCAGGGACTCGGCCGTGCCACTGTGCGAATAAAGCCAGCGCCTCCTCCCCGGCCCTGCTGGCCCCCGCCCCCCCGTGGGCCTCAGTGCTCCGCCTGGCCCGGGCGCCGCCTGGCCGCGGACAGAGGGCAGACGCCTTCCAGGCGGGGATCTGGATTTCCTGCGCGATGTGGAAGGAGAAATCAGCTCAACCGCGGCACAACGTGGCGCGAAAAGAAGGCAGTGCGTGGCGCCCTCGGGAAGGAGCCCGCCTGCCCGCGCCGGCCTCCGCCAGGCATTTGCAATTTAATTGACATTTGGCGGCAGGAAGCCAATCAGTATAAGTCAATTGACGTTCCGAGATAAAACTAATCGGCGGCCGGGCGCTCCCCCCGCCGGCGGCCGCGGTCGGGGCTCGGCGCGGGGCGGCGCGGCAGGTAATGGCGCTGGCGCGTGGCTGGGCCTCGGCGGCCGCTGATTGCCCGCAGCCCACGGCGGCCGGGAGAGACCGGTAATGAATGACTTTATTTGCCGGGGCCCTGCTGAGAACAATTGAGTTTGTTATGGTAACAACGGATGCCAGCTTTCCGGGGCCCCGGGAGGCGCGGGCGCGGCGGCAGCCCGGAGCTGGGCAGCGGAGCAGATGATGTGCAGGGGCGAGGGGCGCGGGGCACGGGGCGGGCGGGACTGACCAAGTGTCGGAACCCAGCCTGCCCGAGAGGCCCGCCTAGCAGGGAGGCCCGGGGTGGATGACGGACGCATCGTGCGCAATTGGGGTGGGAGGTCACTGGAATTCCTTGCTTGCTTGTTGGACTGGCCAAGTCCTGGGGGTGCCTACTACGTCGTCTTCCTTCTGCCCCCGAGCCTGGGGTGGCTTCTGGTCTTGCTGGGTGATGTCTTGACATAAACTTTTTGTCTCTTGCACCAGTGGAAAATTAGAAAAAGGGCACAAAGGCATCCCTTCCTCAAATGCAGTCTGGTGGCTTGGGGAGTTGGGGGCTGGATTTTAACCCACCGTGCGTGCTCTGTGCCCCAGAGAGATGCTTTCCTTCTGTCTCTGTCCCCTGCCTGCACCCCATGCTCTGTAGCATGGCACCTGCCTCGGGAAGCCCTCCTTGCCCCACAGAGAAGGATGCCATATCAAGAAAGCTGCCTCTGAGCCCCCACAGCCTCCTCCCGCTCCCCCATCAGACCATGAACTCCAAGAAGGCAGGGGTCACCTCCCATTGATCCCAGGTACCCTTGGTACCTGGAAGGAGTGTGTTGAGGGAGTGGACTTCTTTTTTTGCAATCTCTGGCTTTCCCTGTGGTTACAGACACCAAAGAGTTCCCCTTTCCTTTTTTTTTTTCCTTTTCCAGCTCTGTCTTTAGGCATGCTATCATTCACTCACTCACTCAACAAACATTAACTGAGAACCAAACAAGGTCCTGCCCTTGGGGAGCTTGCTGGCCAGTGAGAGATGATAATGTAACACACAAGAGAAACATGTGTCAGGCGCCCACTGTGTGCTGAGGAGTAGCTGAACTCCCCTGAGCTGGCAAAGGCTTAATACAGGCTGGTTAAGGGCTTTTCCCTTTGTCATTGTACTCAGGGATCCCTGGTGCCACCTCATGATAGTCACCCCCATTTATAGATGCACAAACTGATGCTCAGCGTGCTTGAGAAGCAGCATGAGGCTGTGGAAGGGGTCTAGACTGAGAACCTAACACTAGTTTGCTGCGTGAGCTTCATCCATTTTCTTTCCCTCTCTCGGCTCCTGGGTCCCCTTCTATAAAATGGGGGAGTTGCAATTTATGGTCTCTGAGGGCCAGTTGAGTGTAAGTGGTCTATAGAGATGGCGGAGCCAGGACCCAGGTCTCTGCTCCCAGCCCAGTGCTCACTCTTTGGTCTTTGGTCTTGCATTGTGACCACTGGTGGTGGTGGGGGATCGCTCTCCTTCCTTAGCTTTGTGAGGCTGATGGTGAGAGTGAAGTACTCTGTGACAGGCACTGTGCTCACAGCAGCTTTAAGAAGTGTAGGTACTATTCCTGTGTTCCTTTTGCAGATAGAAAAGATGAGAGATTAAATAACCAGCCCAGGGGTGCAGAACCAGTAAGTTGCAGGGCTGGGATTCAAGCCCAAGCAGTCTGCTTTCGGAGCCTGTGCACTTAGCCACTCTGCTACTTGGCAAGGGCAGCATGGAAACCCCTCTGAGACCCCTTCCCTGCACTTACGCTTCACCCCAGTCTTAGTGCCATTGCAACTGGAGCTCCAATGCACATCCTGCATGTTTGCAGGGCAGCTGTAGCACTGATTTTTCTAGGTGTCTTTTCCTCCCCTGGCCTTTCCCTCTTGACCTAGGTACAGACAACTGAGAGACAGCTCTGGCAGGAAGGAGAAGTTACTGCGGGAACGTGGGTCCCTTCCTGGCTTACTCCTAGCTTGATTCTCGTATTTGGGAAATGGTTTTCTAAAACAGGTAGAGGAAATCCAGGTCTTGTTATTTAGGAACAAACTCTTCACTCGTCATGGTCAAGCAGTATATTTATTTTAGAGTTGTTTTTGGCACCTTTCTTTCTCTCAAAAGGGGTTTAGAGAATTCTTTATTTCTCCAGAGATACTCCTTTTTCAGCAACATAGATTAGGACGATAGTCCCTAATATGGGATAGTCCTAAGTGGTGGAACTGGAGAGGCCTTGGAATCATATACAGTGATTTTAAATCTTGTCAACCCGATGTTCCCTCCTTAAAATAAATTTTTTTTTTTTTTTTTTTTTTTTTTTGACAGAGTCTCAATGTGTTGCCCAGGCAAGAGTGCTTTGGCATAATCTTAGCTCACAGCAACTTCAAACTCCTGGGCTCAAGTGATCCTCTTGCCTTAGCCTCCCGAGTAGCTGGGACTACAGGCATTCGCCACCATGCCCGGCTAGTTTTTTCTATATATTTTTAGTTGCTCAATTAATTTCTTTCTATTTTTAGTAGAGACGGGGTCTCGCTCTTGCTCAGGCTGGTTTCGAACTCCTGAGCTCAAACAATGCGCCCACCTCGGCCTCCCAGAGAGCTAGGATTACAGGCGTGAGCCACCGCGCCCGGCCTAAAATAAATATTTTGTAGTGCTTCCTTTGCGATCCTGAAA
>CAUYSK010121424.1:0-14831 GCA_963575035.1 Avahi laniger | reverse complement strand
CATTGCTAGCCTCTTTCTTTAACTGCTGGAGAATTAAGGGGAAATACCCTATAACAGAACATTGAGCCTGGCGATTTAAAAGTAAAATCTGTGATTCCCAGTATTCAGGAAAACTAGAGCCTTATGATCCTAGTTTCACTTCCTTCAGTTCTGGAAAGAGACATTACTGCAAATGACAACTTTTCCAAAGTTGGCGCATGCATGGGATGGAATATTTGTGGAAATCTTTGTCCCATAGGAGATAGAAACGTTTTGGTTGGTTGGTTGGTTTTGAGAAATTTTAAAAATAGGGAAAACATGATATATAACAAGCAGCAATGTATCTATCACCAAGAACTGGCAAAGATTTTACCATCTTTGCTTGAAGTCTTTTCTAATATGAAAAGAATAAACGATATATATAGAGTTGAAATTCAGTCATCATTCTTTCTCAGGTCCCTTTCCCTCGGTTGCTTCCCAAACACAGTGTCTATCATGATTTCACTGTGTTGCTTTTGAGGTTACTTCTTTATCAACCAACAAAGTTTAGTTCTGCTCATCCTGGTTTGTGTGGCCAGGACCCCAAGCCCCAGAGGATGGATGTAATGTTATTGCTCCAGTTAAAAGTCAACCTTTGCTGCTGACTGGTTACTGATCTTGGAGAGATGCACTAGGCTTTATGTGTGTGTCAAGAATAGACACAGCTTACATGGATGGCCCAAGTTTTCTATTCCCTAGTTCCCACTTGTTCCTCCCAAGGTGAAAGATCTTCCCCCATGGAAGACACTTTAGGTCTGTCTTATGGGATTCAAGAAAAACAATTCTATAAAGAGAGAACCAGGAGGAAAATTTCAAAGCCTCAGGACCTACACATGTGGGTTGCAAACCAAATGCCTAGTGGAGTCAGGCAGGTGACTTCAATGAGGAAAGTGGTTATAGCAAACTATAGGGGCTTTGCAGGGCTCTAGCAAATTGTTGCATTAGGGCGTCTGATTTTTCATGGAAAGCCAGAAATCTGAATGGTTATGTGAAATCACTCTAATTTTCACATTTTCTCATTTTTTAAAAGTTTAAATCTACGGAATACAACAAACATCTATATATCCTTTGCCTAGATTCACCCAAAATTGTGAACATTTTGCCACATTACACGTGTGTTTATAAATTATTTCCTGAACCATGTGAATATAAATTATGCAAATTCTGCCAATTCATTCTTACAGATGTCAGTATGCACCTCCTAAGGATAAAGACATTCTCCAGTTTAACCACCATACTATTATCATCCCCTATGAAAAGCTGTGATTTCATACCATGTAATGGCCCACATTGAAATTTTTCTAATTGTCTCAAAATTATTTTATAAACCTTTTGTTCGAACCAGTATCTAATCAAGATTTACATATTGCATTTAATTGTTATGTCTCTTCGGTGTCTTTTGATCTACACAAGTTCCCTTATCTTTTTATGCTTTCTGAAACTATTTTTAATTTTTGGTGATAAATATGATTTATATGAATGTGTGCATGTATGTTTGGATATGTGTGACTGTATATGCACACACACACACACACACATACACACACACATGCAACTAAAGCAGGTCTGCAGGCCATATTTATGCTGTGGGTTATATTCTTTGCACCCAGGTGTAGTCTAAAACAGGTGTAGTCAAAAGTCCCACTAACAACAGTATCATCAATATGACTTTTGCTTCAGCCCATGTAGGTGTGTTCTCATATCGGGCATGGAAAGATAAGAGATAGAGAATTCTTTCTTTCATTGATATTAACTGAGAGCCTGAGCATCTGACACTGTACTAAACTCTAAGGATGACAGATGAAAATTACTTGGAGGAGGAAGCTAGTTACAAATGCAGTTTGCCCAGATCTACCCTAAACCTACTAAATCTGGAATCTGCACTTTTAAAAACACCTCTGGTTATTCTTATGAACACTAAAGTTTGAAGACAAGTATTCCAAAAGACACATAGATAAATTACGAACTGGCCCCTACCCCTGACAAGTTCTAGTGGAACCAAGATGTTAAATGTTATCACACAATCAATAAGTACTCTGAGAGGCTCAGAGGGAGGGTCAGAGGAGGCTTTGGTGGGGGAGATGAAATTCAAGCTGAGTTTGAAGAAGGGTGGGTTAACCAGGTGAAGAAGAGGAAGAAGGCCCAGGAGTGAGGGACATAGAAGCAATGCCACGAGGAAGTGGAGACGTGGGAAGGCTGAGTGAAGGAAAGCCACGTATGCCATATTAAGGAGTTGGGTTTTTTCCCAAAGAGTCGGAAAGCCAATGAAAGGCTTTAAGCAAACATGGTCCAGTTGATCATAAGAAGATCATATTGACAGCCCTGCAAAGAAAGGATTAGAGGCAGAACAATTCCATAAAAAGCCACTGCAGTTAAAGAGGCAGAAAGTGAAGAAGGCAGTGCACTGGGGCAGGAGGGGAGAGGCTGGATTCAAAGACACTTGGGAGAGAGAGGTGATGGGACACGCTGATCAGATGTGAGCATGTGAGTCAGAGAAAGAAGCTGAAAGTGGAAACCCGGCTCATGTTTCTGTCTTGTGTGAATGGTGCCTGCCAGACTTTCAGGTGAAAATGTCCCTTAAGTAGGTACCTAGTCAGGAGAGCAACAGTGAGAGCATGAGAGGCCATGCAGCTTTGGGGTGAGGAAACAAGCTGTGGCTGAGACCCCAGCCTTGGTGCACACTTGCATGATGAACCCAGGAACTTGTTAACCCATTCAAATGGGTGGGACCAACCAGTGAGGAACACTGTGGTTTTGTTGAAGGAGATCCCTGTGCGCTTTGCCTACTTCTGGTGCTGTGATTCTCTCTCTCTACTCTTTCCACCAGTGATCTCCAATACAACAGAAGGAGGGTTCAAAACAGCTCATTAGGCATGGAGAAAAATTGTTAGGAATCTTATATTTTAAAAATTTTGTCTTTTATTTTCTATTTTTGTCTGTACTTTATAATGGAGAAAGTATATTCATAAAGTAATATATGTGTATGATGTTGAAAGAAAATCTTTAGAGAAAATGAATTTAACAATATTTATTTGAGCAAACAATTCCTGAATAGGGTAGCACTCAGAACCACCAGATGTTCACAGAGCTCCACACCAGAAGCATGGGCAGTGAGCTTTTAGGCTGTACTAGGAAGGAAGACAAAAAATATATATTTGACTGGTTAGAGTAGAAAGACCCTAGTTAGAAGTTAGTTGGCAGTTTCTGATTGGTAAAGCCTCTAGTTAGAGGTTAGTTGATGATTCTAATTGGTAAAGCCTCTAATTTCATTTTACTGTTTACATTGGTCTTCAGTTTGCTTACATAAGAGCCTGAAGCTCTGGAGCCATCCCAGCCTAATACTCTCCCAATTAACAATTTTTTAACAGCCCTAGTTATATATATCTTAGGGTTCATTAAATATCCCCATTTTAGGTGTGCATATTCAAATATATTTTTTATTTTCTTTTATCGATGAATAATATCTCACATATTTATGGGGTACATGTGAGTATTTTTAACATGCATAGAATATGCAATGATCTAGACAGAGTATTTGGGATGTCCAGCACCTTGAATATTTATCACTTCTATGGGTTGGTATCATTTAAAGTCCTCTCTTTCAGCTACTTGGAAATATATATTACATTGTTGCTAACAGTAGTCACCTCAGTCAGCTACTGAACATTAGAACTTATTTCTTCCATCTAACTATAAGTTTGTATCCATTCACCAACTTCTGTCAAATATGTTTTACTGCTAGCTATACACAATCAAAAATCTTCAGTGGCCACTCCTGCATGACAGAAAATCATGAAAAGAGAGACTCAAGAAGGAGAAGGGGGGAAGTGGGCACAGTTCTTATACCTAACTCATCAAAGATTGCTGACATCTTTCGTAAGATTTTGTCCATTAATAAAACCCCATGTAGCAAAACCTTCTGGAAGTTATTCAAGTCCTTTACAACTTTTTCTAATGTGAAAGCATTTCTAGAATACTAGAAGCTCAGAGATGGAAAAAAATCTCTGATATTAACCAGATAGTTTCCTACCTTCCTGAGAAGCAAGAGAAGGAACAGGTTAGAGGAAGAAAGTTGAGGTCAGAAGGAGGTAGGGTAGAGGAAAGTGGAGAAAAGCCACCATTTTTATACACTAAATAGGAGCCAGCCCTGTACTTTGCAGGTTCTAATGTTTCTCTGATATGTATGCATGAGTTTTGAGGTGAGAAAGAAGAAATAGCTGTTAAAGTCAAAGAAAATAAGCAGAATCCATTTCTTCTCTCCTACATGATCCATTCTCATCTTAATTATTGGTATGTCTGAACACTGGATGGTTTCTAATCGCAGACAGTGAGCCCACCAGAGGAACACGCCTTTGATGAACCGTGATCAGGATGTGATTGGCTTAAAGACAGAGCCCTTGACAACCACACAATGTCGGCAGGGGTACGGGAGCTTCCAGAAGGGTGCAGATTCATTGGAGCTTCGTCTGCTGCTCATTAGTTGGAGAACGGCAAAGCCTGAGAGGCCACTCCCTCACTGAGCACGCAGAAGGTGGCAGCCCTCTCACCTCTGTCTTCATAGGATGCCCAATCCCTGTCGTAAAAGAAACCAACTGTTGGGACTGTGCTAAAGCCTGATTCAAGGCCAAACCATTTTCACTTTCAAACACATTTATGGTGTGTTTTCTGTGTACACCACTGGAGGCTTTAAATGGCACAGCAGAGCTGGCTTGGCCACCAGAACCAGATCACATCTCCTTGAAAGCTGGCTGGATTGGGCTGTTGGCTTCATGTTATTTACACTTTTGAGAGTTAGAATATTAACTCAGTCACTTTTTTAAAAAGCATGGGGAAATGTTATCATTGCTAGAGTGAAAGAACAATAATAAGTACAATATTTAATTTAGAGGACAGAGCAAAAAGCATATTGATAAGTGACAAGCATGAACAGGCTGATTCCTCAAAGCTGGCATCATACTGAGCAGATGGAATAGGGTAGGGCTTCTCAACTTGGGGTGGAGGGGAGGGTGGGATGAGATGGGGTAGTAGAAGAATTTGGTGAGGTTATAAAGACAGAAATTCTGATATCCTGAACAGGTATTCGATACTGGGAGTAATGCCTTGAGAGTAAGCTAAGTTTCTTCCTCTCCACTACACCCCACCCCCACCCCCCACCACTAATTCTCCTACATCGAGTTTTATTTCCTTGTATTACACAACAGAGCTATACAGGATAGGGGAGTAAAAACCTAGTTTTCATGTCCACGAAGAATGAGCTATTCATTGAGACATGCATCATTTGCTTAGAATTACCCTTGCATGGTGGAGGGGAAGCTCTAAACATTTAATAAAATATCCAGAAGTACTGAGGTGTTAGCTATGATTCTATAGCAGATGTAAGGCTTAATATTTTATTTAAGAAAACCTTGAATGATTTTATTTTATTTTATTTTAATGCTCAGGTTTCTCTGTAATTTAGGAAAGCCTTTAGTGAGTAGCCACAAAAATAATGAAAACTTCATATTAAAATAATAACCCAATATTACATTATTAGTTTCCTTTAGGAACATAAGGCAAGTAATTCCTTCCAACTTCACCTTCTGTTAACACCATCTCAAGAAGGAAGAAAAATATATCCCTCATATTTTGTATTCATTCCTCTGAATCTAGGGATGAAAATGCTAGTGCTATATGGTGTCTTAAAAGTCTTGCATTAATTTGCTGGTTCAGAAAATCGGTTACGTATATCCAGAGCAAATAGTAAAATAGGTTTACGCTGAAAGCAATGCTTTTGCTTTTATTGGTTATAAGCCGCATAACAGAGTGACAAGAAGAGAATCAAATGTAATTATCATCATCATATTGTTGTCATCAAATAATAATAGATTATCACACATATTTTGTGAGCAAATATTTCATTAAAATAGAAAAATAGAGTGTTTATTATATAATAATAATATAAGCTCAAAATAAGGTAGATTTGGCAATTATTTACACTTCTGTTTATTTCAGGAATATACCATAATGTTACTAAACTCACTTCATAGCATTTTAGTTGTTTTTATTAAATTCTCAAACCTTTTCAGACACTATCAGTAAGTGCAACTACCATTCATATCAAACAAAACATTCAATTTTTTTAATTAAAACTTTCTAAATGTGCATGTTTCTTCTCCACCACTTTGGAAAGCAAACTTTTAAAATATGTATATAATTTTAGCATATAGGGGCTGAGGAATATAAATTGCTGAGCTCACCTTCCCTTTTCCAGGACAAATGCATTTCAAAAAAGCAACAGCCCCACAAACCAGGAAGCTTCCCTTGGCCTCTAGTAAATTAATTAATTCAACAATGTTTAGAAAGTGCCTTCTGTATGCCAGGCAATGCTCTAGGAGGCAGCAATCAAAGACAAATAAGCCACAGTCCCCACTCACCCCTAAGGAGCTCACAGTCTAGTAGGAAAGACAGCCATGTCTCCAACAATTAAAAGATAGTACACAAAGCCAGAGGAAGAACGCTTTACCCAGGCTTGTGGGGCAGAATTCAGAAAGAGGTGATACCCTTGCTGGGTTTAGGTGCATGAGCAGGAGTTAACCAGGTGAAAAAGTAGAGGGAGAGATGCATTCCATGAAGGCAGGGAATGTTCCTGATTTGGGTGGATTGGTTCTTTTTTTGTTTTTTTTTCAGGTTTGTTTATTTGTTTGTGTGTTTTCCCTGTTTTGGGCATCCAAGGTGGAGGGGAGAAAAGCAAGCAACTCCAAACTTCTGCTAGGATTCCTTCATGGCCCTAGATCAAATGTCCCATGTTAAGTAATGTCTTCCTCAACTCTTCTGCCTCCATGCGGTAGGAATTACTGGGTGCTTCCATAGTTCTTTGTTCACACCTTAATCTTAATACTCATCACAGTGTGTCATGGGTAGCTACACAGTGTCTATCCCTAGGGTAGATACAAGTTTGGTTGCAGCAAAAGAGATTCAACATAAGACTGATTTTTTTTTTTTTTTTTTGAGACTGAGTCTCACTCTGTCGCCCGGGGTAGAGTGAGTGCCGTGGCATCAGCCTAGCTCACAGCAACCTCAAACTCCTGGGCTCAAGCGATCCTCCTGCCTCAGCCTCCCGAGTAGCTGGGACTACAGGCATGCGCCACCATGCCCGGCTAATTTTTTATATATATTTTTAGTTGTCCAATTAATTTCTTTCCAATTTTAGTAGAGACAGGGTCTCGCTCTTGCTCAGGCTGGTTTCGAACTCCTGAGCTCTAACAATCCGCCCACCTCGGCCTCCCAGAGAGCTAGGATTACAGGCGTGAGCCACCGCGCCCGGCCAAGATTGATTTTTAAAAGCTAAATTTTTCTCCTTCTCTTGTTTTTCCCACATAATCATTCAACAAAATCCAGAGATGATAGGACTAGGCTCCTTCTGTCTTCTGGCCCTGTTATCCCTAGAGTGTTACCCTAATCATCAATGGACCAGAGTGGCTCAGACCCACGCAGCATTCCAACTAGACAGGAGGAGAAAGCCTCTTTAAGGGCACCACCAAGAAGCTACATAAATCACTTCTGCTGAGATTGCATGGGCTAAAATTTAGTCATATGGACACATCTAATGGCAAGAGGGACTAGAAAATGTCTTGTTCTATGTAGTTGTGGGCCAACTCAAAAAACAGAAGTTCTTTACAATAGAACAAGCATTGGCAAACTTTTCCTGCAAAGGGCCAGGTAGTAAATATTTTAGGCCATATACGGTCTCTGTCATGTCGTCATTGTCATTGTCATTGTCTGCTTCTTTTTCCTCCTTTTTATTTTTTAAAATGCTTTAAAAATTGGAAAACCATTCTTAGCTTGAGGGCTTTACAAAACAGGCCACAGGCCAGATTTGGCATGTGGGCTATAGTTTGCTGACCTCTGCTATGTAAGAAGGGAAAATCACACGGGGAGGAAAGTGGCCATCTCTGACACAAGTTCTGCAAGATCATAAGCCACTAAGAGGAAGAGCTTTGCCTTGTTCGCCTTTCTAGTCTCGCATACTGCTTGGATTAGATACTAGGTGTTCAGTGTTTATGAATCAATGAATGAACGATTGAATGAATGAGTAGAAGGAAGATAGGGGAGGTTAATTTACCAACCACAACGTGTTAAAATCTCATGGAGTCCCAGCAGTAGTCTCTTAACATGGATTATCATCTGAATCCTCCATTTTCTCCAGAGTTTAAAGAAAAGCCTAACAGAGAATAGACAGAAGTGAGTCCACTGGGCTTCCCAGCACGGGCACCGCCCTTCCTCAGTATGGTCAGGCACCCCACTTCACCCTTCAACCACAGGTGCAGTTAGGCCCCAAATATCGCGCACATTCCCGTGGATCTTCCTAATTGAGAGCAGACTTCCTGGGCCCCCACTGCAGGTGACAGGCCGGGGTGTGTGGGAAGATTATGGGACCAAAAGCCCTACAGCTTCCTCCCCTGAATAACCATGGTGGCTGGCGGGAGAACCCTGTTTTGGTTTTGCTCTTTAAAATATCACATGTTTGATGGGAATGTCAGCAGAAGTGTCCAGGCTGAATAGACACTTTTAGTTCCCCTCTTTCTTCTTCTTGCTCAATATCCTGAGGACATAATAAAATTTTCTTGTCTGAATCAGCCTGGTGGGGGCAGGGAGGGGCGGCTCAGTCAACCGTTCCCGGGACAAATCCCTGTCGGGCATCAAAAAGTGCCACAGTCCTTGGATTCTGCATGCAGAACAGATGCAACAGCCAAAAGCGAGGGGAGCCCAGGCCGTGGCCCCAGGAAGATCCACTAAATGGCACCATCCTCCCACCTGATTCTGCAGGAGTCAGGTAACTGCTATGCCTAGGTTTCTTCTTTCAAATAAAGGTGCAAATTTTTACAGCAGGAAAAGATACCACCTCCAAATTCTGGCAGCACAGACAGTACTAGCTGAATAACTAAAAGAAATGCATGTTATATTGGAAAATAGCAAAAGAGATGAACACCAGACACTGAAACTTGGCTTCATTGTAGCCAAAAGGGTGATAAGCAGATAAAAATGTGGCTAGGAATGCGTCTGTCACTTGCTCTCTCGTAACTAGACAGGGCTTCCCGTGCATTCCTTTTGCAACCTCTGCTGCCACTAGCATTAAATGATGTCTTGCAACAAAACCAGAAACATAGCCCCATTGCCAGAAGAGCTGGCCACAGATAATTTATTTTATTCCTGCTCCTCACAAACATGTATCCATCCCTTTGATGGGGAAGAGCAACTTTCGATTTCCCCCCAAACCTTAAGATCTGGCAGAGGTGAGGATTCCTGTGAGATTTCTACACAGACTGAGGGAAGGGTCCATGCTGCCATTAACTCTGCCTTCTCAGAAGGAATCCTGGCAAACCCGATAAATAATGACAAACAGCCGCAAATCAGCCAAGGCCACCTTTCAGAGCAACCAGAAATTCCAAATTTTGGTCGGAGCCATTGGACCTTTTGCATGCATTGCCGCTGCTTCTAAAGAATCCACAAGGTATTTTTCCCCCTTCCAACTAAATTTGTAGTGAAGTAATTAAAAGAGAATGAGTAACTCTGTCTTCTATTAGCTGTGTGACCTTTAGAAAGCCACTTTAACCTCTCTATGTCTCAGTTTTCTCATCTAAAAAATGGGAATAATAATAGTACTTACAGGGTTGTTGTGAGGATAAAATTATATACACTTACTGCATACTAATATGTAATACTAGATTATTAATATTCACCAATATTTTGGCATTGGATACAGATTACTCTGTAGAAAAACAGATGGGTTTATTATCCCAAGGGCAAAGTCCTGGTCGTGCTTTTTTTGTTCATGCTACGAGACCACCAGGGGAGGTTTTATGTAGCACAAAATGTGCATATACCAGATGAGACACAAACTTCAAATAATTTAATGCTTCAAGAAATTAGTGATAGCTGAGTGAGAGGAGAAGGAGATTGTTCTTTTCAATAAAACTACATCTTTAAGAATGTTTCATTAAAGGTGATTATGAATATCAATGGAGTTGTATATTCAAGGGACACCCTGGAGAAGGTGTCCTTATGTTTCAAAAAGGAAAGGCTGGGAAGGATTCCGTTTCCCTTGTGAAATCATTTCAAAGGTTCAAATCCACCTGCCTGCTTCATTTCCAGTCATTTGTTTAACTACCAGTAGGCTTCAGGTTCTGCCCAGCTCCTACTGGAAATCCAGAGGCCCCTTCTCTGGGTTTAAGAGCGGGTTTCTGGGTCAATGCTGCAATCTCGAAATGATGGCTGCCTCACAAAACAGTCACACTGACACCTAGTGGTCCAGACTACACACGGCCGATCGCTTCGAAGCTTTCGCTCCGTGTGCTTTAAAAATCACATTTTCCACCATTCGTAACACATATTAACGAGAGAGAGGTCAGGGGATGTAGAAAGGAGCTTTTGTTTGTCTGAGATGTTACCAGGGGCTGCCTCTGAGGGAACATTTCAAAGAACAAGAATGTGGAGACGGTGAGCCATGGCTCACCTGCAGGTTTAGGCTGCCACGAGCAGAGGTTATTTATGGTTAAGGCCGAGGCTCCTGCATGAAGAGCTGAGTTTGAATGTGGGCTCTGCCATGCACCGACCATGAGCCTAGGGTGAATTACTGAGCCAGCTTTGGTTTCTTTATCTGTAGAATGGGGATAACGGTGACTTAGGAGGCAATGCCTGAAAAGTTCCTCACATAGCACAGAAGCAACCCACATTGTCTTCTGTTCTTGTTGTGACTGTTTTTAAGAGCAAGTTGCTGTAGAAGTTGGTACGCCACAGGTCAGGCAGCACAGGACAGTGGGAAGCCCATGGATGAGAAAGTGGGAGACCCAGATTTTAGCCCTGTTGTGTGACCTTGGACAGATCACTTACCTGTCATCTGTAAATGAAGGGCCTTAATTCACTGATGTTTCAGGGTTTTTTCTTTCTCAAACACTGTGATTCTAAGACTTGCAATTTAAATTCGTCTACCTTTAAGGCCCATTTTTATCTCTTTTCTTTTTATGAAAACCCAGGGCCAAGCCTGTCACAGGTATTTTATTATATAGTTGCTTACTGATAGGATGTGGAGGTTGGAATAATCTCTGTATCAGCCACGAAGAATAAACTAAGTAGTGTTTGAGCAGGTAGTGTTAGAAGCCAAAGTGTATTCCCCCATCAGAAGCTGGTCTGGGGTTTCTCTGGTAAATTTGGAGAGATCAGGATTTGTCTTGCTTTTCTACCTCTGCTCATCAGCCTCTTTACACAGACAGGAAATCAGGAAAACCATTTAGCTATATAAATTCAATACATACCTTGTCATTAATGTTGCTGAGGCTTGTGCCACAGGATTTGGTCAGAGCAGTACAAGACTTTGCTTCCCAGTGCAGGTTAAATGCCACCAAAGTTCATCTGCTGCATGTGACGGATCCCCTACTCTGTCTCTCTAAGCCAGGGATAATGCCAGCTAGGATGCCACCGCTGGGTGGCAACAAATGGTGGCCCAGAAAAGGTAATCATGAAACAAACTTTCTGCCCTTTCTCCTAAACTTCATCCACTTGGGCACTTGGACAATAATAGAAATCCAGCACAAAGTATTTTGGAGCTTTGTGAAGGTGTGTATTAGTTGCCCATGGCTGCTGTAACAAAGTACCGCACACTAAGTGTCTTACAACAACAGGAATCTATTCTATCTCAGTTTTGGAGGCCACCGTCTGGAATCAAGCTGTCACCAGAACCATGCTCCCTCTGAGGGGAGCATCCATTCCTTGCCTCTTCCAGCTTCTGGTGGCTCCAGGCATTCCTTGGCTCATGGCTACATCACTACAATCTCTGCCTCTGTCTCCAAATGGCCTTCTCCTCCTCTAGTGTCTTCTCCTCTCCTGTGTCTAACAGGGACACTTGTCATTGGGTTAGTACACCCTGGATCATCCAGAATGATTTCATTGCATAATTCTCAATTGCATCTGCAAAGACCCTTTTTCCAAATGAGGTCACGTTCACAGGTTCTGAGACATGGACATAACGTTTGGGGAGGCTACCATTCAACCCACTCCAGTGGCTGTAGAAGATACAGGGGAAATTTATAAAGACAAGCAACCAACATCTGTACCCCAATCCCATTCACTCATGCTGAACCAGGGTACTTCCAAAAGGTGCCCCAGTTTTTGTAGTTGAATTTCTATAACTCTTTTGGCAGGAGTTGATCAATAAAGATGTGAGATAAGAGTGAGAGGGGCCTAGGATCCCAATGGCTTTAATCAGTTTTGCAGCTGAATACACCACAGGGTGCCACACCCTCCAGGCCTGTACCCCTGGCTGGCTGGGCTGGCGACTCCCCTTCATAAAGAAGCTGGGAGAGAAGCACAGCAGAGTAGGTTGGGACACACAGCAAGTGTGGCTTGCAAAAAATTCCCAGGGAGATTTCACCGTGCACTGTGCTTCTCACCCTCTGCTGTCCCTGTCTTCCCTCAAAGGAGACCCCCCAGAATACCTTTATTTACCCTATCAGTCAAAAAATAACTTTATTTAGTGAGAGTTCTGCTTATACCTCTCAAATTTTTTTTATTGTTTCTATTCATATTAAATATTAACATTGGTCCATTGTTACATTTAAGTCATTAATAATAATTCTTCAAACACTGGTTGTGAACTAATCTTACTAAATTTTTTATTGTGGTAAAAGACACGTGACATAAAATTTGCTATTTTATCCATTTCTTTTTCTTTTCCTTTTTTTTTCTTTTCTTTTTTGAGACAAGGTCTCACTCTGTAGCCTAGCCTGGAGTTCAGTGGCATGATCATAGTTCACTGCAACCTCAAACTCCTGGGCTCAAGAGATCTTCCTACCTCGGCCTCCCAAGTAGCTGGGAATATCAGCATGCACCACCACATCCAGCTATTTTTTTTTATTTTTTGTAGAGATGAAGTCTCACTATGTTGCCCAAGCCGGTCTCCAACTCCTGGCCTCAAGCGATCCTCCCACCTCAGCTTCCCAAAGTGCTGGCTTTACAAGCACGAGCCACTGTGCCTGGCCCATTTTAAATACTTTTAAGCATACAATTCTGTAGCATTAAGTACATTCACGTTGTTGGCTGACCATCACCATTATCCATCTCAGGAACTCTTTTGTCTTCCCCAACTAAAACCCTGTATCCATTAAATACTACTCCCTATAGCCTCCTTTCTCCAGCCTCCAGAAACCAACACTCTACTTTCTGTCTTTATGAATTTGATTACTCTAGGTATTTCATTTAAGTGAAATCACACAATATTTGTTGTTTTTTGACTAGCTTATTTCACTTGGCCTAACATCTGCAAGGTTTATCAATGTTATAGCATATGTCAGAATTTCCTTCCTTTTTAAGACTGAATAATATTCCATTGCATATATGTACCACATTTTTTAATCCATTCATCTGTCAGCACTTGGGTTGCTTCCACCTTTTGGCCATTGTGAATAACACTGCTATAAGCATGGATCTATAAATATCTGTTCCAGTCCCTGCTTTTAGTTGTTTTGAGTACATACTTGGAAGTGGAATTGCTGAATCATATAGCAATGCTATGTTTAACTTTTTGAGGAACCCCCGTACTGTTTTCCACAACAGCTGCACCATTTTACATTCCCACCAGCAGTGCACAGGGGTTCAATTTCCCCAACACCAACCTTGTTATTTTATGCCTTTTTGCTAATAAACATCCTAATGGACTGTGGTCCTCAACCCCTGGCCACCAGGAACCTGGCTACAGAGCAGGAGGTGAGCAGTGGATGAGCAAGTGAAACCCCGCCTGCCCCACAGCCCCTCCGCATTGCTCACATTACCTTCCGAGCCCCACCCCCATCAGATCGGTGAGGGCATCAGACCCTCGTAGGAGCAGGAACCCCACCGCAAGCTGCACATGCGAGGGATCCAGGTTGCGCATTCCCCACGAGAATCCAGTGCCTCACACCTGATGATCTGAGTGATCCGAGATGGTGGTGATGCACCCAGCCCTCCACCCCCATCCGTGGAAAAACTGTCTTCCATGAAACCAGTCCCTGGTGTCAAAAAGGTTGGGAAGTGCTGCTAATGGATATGAAGTAGTATCTCACCGTGGTTTAAATTTTTAATTAAAAGAAAAATCTATGCAAAAATAATAGATGACTTTTTATAGTACTTTTATTCTTTCTGAAAACCATTTAGTATTTATAAAATACTAAAAGGAAAAGGAAATAGTATGGTATAAAATACTATACTACTTTAGTATAAAATATTACTATAAAATACTATAGTATTTTAGTATAAAATACTAAAAGGAAAAGATTTTGGTATATTTCATTTTTTATTTCTGTTCTGTGAATTAACCACAGATGTTAATACTTTTTTCACTTTTTTATTCAGATAGAAGTTATTTTGTATAAATGCATTGCTATCAATCTGATTTTTGCCATGAGACTTCCCACATCATAACCTCTTTCTCCTGATATATCTGTTTACCCTCCTTCAACATCTCCTGGTAATGAGGTTTTTTGTTTTTTTGGTTTTTTTTTGAGACAAAGTCTTGCATTGTTGCCCAGGCTAGAGTGAGTGCCGTGGCGTCAGCCTAGCTCACAGCAACCTCAAACTCCTGGGCTCAAGCAATCCTTCTGCCTCAGCCTCCCGAGTAGCTGGGACTACAGGCATGCACCACCATGCCCAGCTAATTTTTTCTATATATATATATTTTTAGTTGTCCAGATCATTTCTTTCTATTTTTTCTTAGTAGAGATGGGATCTCGCTCTTGCTCAAGGCTGGTCTCAAACTCCTGACCTTGAGCAATCCACCCGCTTCGGCCTCCCAGAGTGCTAGGATT